>RCUC01120813.1:0-36075 GCA_003697995.1 Taxidea taxus jeffersonii
TGGTATAGTCTGAATAGTTTCTTTGTGCTTTTCTTTCCCTTGCCTGAGGAGACAGGTCTAGAAAAATGTTGCTAAAGCTGATGTCAGAGTTAATTATTGCCTGTGTTTTCTTCTAGGAGTTTTAGGTCTCATATTTTTAGTTTTAGTTTTCATATTTAGGTCTTAATCCATTTTGAGTTTTTGTATGTGGTGTAAGAAAGTGGTCCAGTTTCATTCTTTTGCATGTATCCTTCCTGTTTTCCCAGCACCATTTATTGAAGACACAGTCTTTTCTGCACTGTATATTCCTGCCTCCTTTGTTGTAGATTAATTGACCATATAAGCATGGGTTTATTTCCAGGCTCTCTATTCTGTTCCATTGATCTATGTGTCTACTTTTGCTAGTACTACACGGTTTTGATAACTGTAGATTTGTGGCATACCTTGAAATCTGGAATTGTGAAACCCTAGCTTTCTTCTTCTTCTTTTTTTTTTAAAAGATTTTATTTATTTATTTGTCAGAGAGAGAGAGAGCAGGAGCGAACACAGGCAGACAGAATGGCAGGCAGAGGCAGAGGGAGAAGCAGGCTCCCCGCTGAGCAAGGAGCCCGATGTGGGACTCGATCCCAGGATGCTGGGATCATGACCTGAGCTGAAGGCAGCTGCTTAACCAACTGAGCCACCCAGGTGTCCCAGCTTTTTTCTTCTTAAGAGTGCTTTGCCTATGCAGGATCTTTGTGGTTCCATACAAATTCTAGGATCTTTTCTAGTTCTGTGAAAACCACTATTGGAATTTTGATAGGCATTGCATGGAATTTGTAGGTTGTTTTGGGTTGTATGGACATTTTAACACTATTAATTCTCCTAATCTGTGATCATGGAATATCTTTCCATTTATGGGTGTCATCTTCAGTTTCTTTCTTTAATGTCTCACAGTTTTCAGAGTACAGGCCTTTCAGACCTCCTTCTTAGCCTAAGTTTATTCCTAGGTGTTTTATTCTCTTTGATGCAATTGTAAATGGGATTTTCTTCCTTCCTCTATATGTTATGCTAAGCTTAACCACAGCGTAGCTACCATCTGTCACCATACATTACAGTATCATTGACCATATTCTCTATGCCGTACCTTTTACCTCATGATTTATTCATTCCATATTCACCATTTTTGTGAGAAAGTGGTCATTCTCTTAGGTAGCTGTCCAGTTTTCATATGAACATTTATTGAAGGGACTCTCTGTTCTCCACTGTATATTCTTCCCTCCTTTGTTGATTCATTCACCATATAAGTGTGGGATCATTTCTGGGTTTCCTATTCTGTTCTATTGATCTATGTGTCTATTTTTTGTGCCAGTACTACTGTTTTGATTACTGTAGCTTTGTAGTGTATCTTGAAATCTGGGATTGTGATATACCAAATTTTCTTCTCCCGTCTCAAGATTGCTTTGGCTATTTTGCATTCTTTAGTGGTTCCCTATGAATTAGCATTATTTGTTCTAGTTCTGTGAAAAATGCTGTTGGCATTCTGATAGGAACTGCACTGAATCTATAGATTGCTTTGGGTAGTTCGAACACTTTAACAATATTCTTCCAATCTATGAACATGAAATGTCTTTCCATTTGTTTTTGTCATCTTCAGTTTCTTTCATCAATGTCTTTTAAGTTTTCAGAGCACAGGCCTTATACCTTCTTGGTTAAGTTTATTCCTAGGTATTTTACTCTTTTTGGTGCAATTGTAAATAGAATTATTTCCTACATTTCTTTTTCTGCTACTTTATTAGTGTATAGTAACAGAACTGATTTCTGTGTATTAATTTTATATCTTGTATCTTTACTGAATTCATTTATTCTAATTTTTTGGTGGAGTCTGTAGGGTTTTCTATGTATAATATGTCATCTGCAAACAATAAGAATTTTACTTTTTCCTTATCAATTTGAATGCCTTTATTTCTTGTCTGATTCTTACAGCTAGGTCTTCTAGTGTTATGCTGGGTAAAAGTGGCAAGAGGGAAGGTTGTCCAATTTATTGGCTTCTAAATTTTCATAATAGTTTCTTATAATCTTATTTCTATGGTGTTGGTTCTAACTTCTTTCGTTTCTCATTTGAGTTTTTGTTCTTGATGAATCTGCCTAAAGGTACACAGTTTTGTTTATATTTCAGAGAACCAGCTCTTGATTTCATTGACTTTTTTTTTTTTTTTAAGCCTCTATTTCCACTCAGATCTTTTTCTTTCTTTGACTAACTTTGTACTTTGTTCTTTTTCTAGCTCTTTTGGACATAAGGTTAAAATGAAATGTTTCTTGAGGTAGGGCAGTATCTCTATAAGCTTCTTAGAACTGCTTTTACTGAATCCCAAAGACTGAATTGTGTTTTGTCTCCATATATATTTTTTAAATTTTTTAAAAAAGATTTATTTATTTGACAGAGAGAGATCACAAGTAGACAGGCAGGCAGAGAGAGGGGGAAGCAGGCTACCTGCTGAGCAGAGAGCCCGATTCGGGGCTTGATCGCAGGACCCTGAGATCATGACCTGAGCAGAGAAGGCAGAGGCTTAACCCACTGAGCCACCCAGCTGCCCTGTCTCCATGTATTTTTTGATTTCCTCCTTGATTTCTTGGTTGACCCATTGTTTAGTAGTACATTGTGTTTTTAGATTTTTTCTTGTGATACCTAGTTTCATACTGTTGTGGTTAGAAAAGATGTAGGATATGATTTTAGTCTTAAATTTATTAAGACTTGTTTTGTGGCCTAACATGAGATCCTAGGGAATGTTCAATGTGTACTTGAAAAAAACATGTATTTAGCTATTTAATTTGTTTTTATTTTGTATTTAGCTATTTTGGATAGAATGTTCTATATATACTTGGGAAGTCTATCTGGGCTAATGTGTTTCAGAGTCACCATTTCCTTTTTGATTTCTGTCTGGATGACATATACATTGACGTAGGTGAAGGGTTAAAGTCACCTATGATTATTTTATTACTGTCCATTTCTCGCTTTATGTCTATTAATAATTGCTTTATGTATTCTGGTACTCCTATGTTGGGTGCATAGATATAATTGTTATGTTGGATTGTTTCATTTATCACTAGGTAGTATTTTTGTCTCTAGCTACTGTCTTTGTTTCAAAGTCTGTTTTATCTAATGTAAGCATTGCTACCTTGGCTTTATTTTTGGCTTCGATTTGCATGGTGTGTTTTCTAGTCTGTCACTTTTAGCCTGTGTCTTTAGGCCTGAAGTGTGTCTCCTATAGGCAGTCTATAAATCAGTCTTGTATATTAAGTTGATGGTTAATTTCAAACTTTTTCTTTTTTTTTCCTGAGAGAGAGAGCAAGACCACACAAACAAGCGCAGGGGGCTTGATCTCACAGCCAAGATCATCATAACCTGAGCCCAAATCAAGAATCAGATTCTTAACCAACTGAGACACACAAGGTTTCCTGAATTCAAATACATTCTAAAAGCCATACATTTTTATTCCTTCCCCTCCACATTTAGCGCATGTCTTATTTTACATCTTTTTATTTTGTAAATCTTTTTCCTTTTTTTAAAGATATAATTGGTTTTACTACTTTTGTGTTTCAACCTTCATACTAAGATTTCTAAGAGACTGAGGTTTCTAAGAGACTGATTTGCTACCTTTACTATATTTTTGCTTTTATTGGTGAAATTTTTTCCTTTCATTATTCTCTTCTAGTTATGGCCCTTTCATTTCCGCTTGGAGAGGCCCTACATTTCTTGTAAGGCTGATTTAGGGGTTGTGACTTCTCAACTTTTGTCTGGGAAATTCTTGCCTTCAATTCTTGCATGTAGGTTTTTTCCTTTTGGCCCTTTGCAGTCCAGAGGGGGAGTGGGATTATATATATAATCCCAAAGTTTCTACTGAAAAATCAGCTGACAGCCTTTATGAGATTTCCCTTTTATGTAGCTAGTTGCATTTCTCTTGCTGCTTTTAAGATTCTCTATCTTTAATCTTTGACATTTTAAATTAGGGTTCATCTTGCTTGGGCATCTCTTTCCCCAGGTTAGAGAAGTTTTTAGTTATTTCTCAAATAAGCTTTCTGTCCCTTTCCCTCTTCTCCTTCTAGGGTCCTTATGACATGAATGTTACTATGCTTGATGTTGTCCCAGGGATTCCTTAATCTAATCTCAATTAAAATTTTTTTCTTTTTGTTGTTCAGCTTGGGTGCATACCTGTTTTTCCAGATCACTGATCTGTTCTGTATCATCTGCTAATTCCCTCTAGTGTATTTTAAATTTTCAGTTATTATAAAAACCAATCAGAGATAAAGAATATATTTTCTATTTCTTTAAGTTTTCACTGAATTCATTTACTCTTCTCTCAAGTCTGGTGAGCATCTTTATCACCATTACTCTGAACTCTTTCTCAGGTTTGTTGCTTATCTCCATTTTGTTCTGTTTTTAGGTTTTGTCTTATTCTTTCATTTGGAGCATATTCCTCTGTCTCATTTTGTCTCACTTTTGGTTTGTTTCTATGAATTAGACAAAGCCTTTACTTCTCCCTGTCTTAAAGGAGTAATCTCGCGTAAAAATGTCCCCAGTGTAGACTGTGTGTACCTAGTGGCTTTGGGTGGAGCCAGCTCTGGTAGCATGGCTAAAGCAGGCATGGGCTGGGGTGGTCTTGGGGTGCCTATGCCATGACTGCTTTGGTGAGACAGCTGAGGGTGTCTTGGTGTGTGCTATAATGGGCCCACCTTGAGCTGGTATGAGCTAGGGTCCAGGGTTTGCTGAGGTGGCAGAATGGTAGAGCACCTGGACCCTGGGCCTGTCTTACACTGTCAAGGTGCAGAGGGAATGTAAACAGTGGTACTTGCTAGTACCTGTGACCCTGGAGAGTTTCAGCAGTTTCCCTACCATTTGGAGGATGCTCCAGGGTTAGTAAAATGGTTCCCTTCATAGCCTAGTTGCTCTTTAAACTGCTATTTTTTCCCCCCTGTGCTCCAGGTCTGGGGAATCTGTGTGCAGACTCCTCCGTGCTCTCCCTCCCTACTGCAGTTTGTAGTGTCAAGGGTGAGGGTTTCATCATTACGGTCTCCATCTCTCCTGCTGTCCTCTCTGTGATCTATCCTTTTTTTGTGTGTGTGCCGAAGCTGCTCAATCAGCCCTCAGTTCTTCAGGAGGAATTGCTATTTATGTAGGTGTAGATTTGGGTCTGTAGGAGGAGGTGAGTTCAGAGTCTCCTTGTGCTGTCATTTTGGAGCCCTCTTCCCATGGTACTCATTTGAGTATGGAAGTTGGAGCTTTCAGAAGCAGAAAAGCATCAGAGCACCTTTCTTCTATATCTCAGGGAGAAATAACATGGTTAAGAATACATTTTCAAACTCCTCTCTCCTCTGAAGGGAAGCTAATCTAACATTCCTTTATCCGCATCTGGAAGTGGTAATTGAGAACCTCTTTTCACAGGTACAGAAGGGCAGCCCCGCTGAGCTGGCAGGGCTGGAGGATGAGGATATCATCATTGAAGTGAATGGAGTGAACGTGGTGGATGAACCCTATGAGAAAGTGGTAGACAGAATCCAAAGCAGTGGGAAGAATGTCACATTCTTAGTCTGTGGAAAGAAGGCCTATGATTATTTCCAGGCTAAGAAAATCCCTATTGTTTCCTCCATGGCTGATCCACTGGATGCCCCCACTGACTCCAAAGAAGAAACAGCAGCAGAACCTGAGCATGACTCACACATGGCAAAAGAACGAGTGAGTGATGGTAGACTTCTTTCACTGATGTAACCTAGCAGGGTATGATAAAGTCCTTAATAAGTACACTTCAGCTCTATGTTTACCACAGATTTCCTAGAATACTAGAAAATTACAGAGGTAACAAGCATGTAAAATTATTTTGGTGGAGAGGAAGTGGTAGGAGGACAAGCTGCTTTTTCTTTTCTTTTTTTTTCAAAGCATGGAGTTGACAGTAACTCTCCAGATAAAAATCAATAAATAAATGTTTATCAAAATTATAATGGAACCACCAGAAGAACCTGAATCAGACTATGTACAAATTCTGGTTCTGCCACTTAACAGCCTTGGGCAAATGGATTTATTCGCTCTTGCCTCACTTTCCCCACCATAAACCAAGGATGACTTGTTGGATTATTATTAGGAGTATATTAACTGAGACTATTTTTAAAAATTACTAATTTTTAATATTTTAAATTTAAAATCAATTAACATATAGTATATTATTAGTTTCAGAGGCAGAGTTTAGTGATTCATCAGGTGCGTATAACACCCAGTGCTCATGGCATTAAGTGCCTTCCCTAACGCCCATCACCCAGTTACTCCATCCCCCTACCCACCTCCCCTCGGGCAGCCCTCAGTTTGTTTCCTATTAACTAAGATTATTAAAGTGCTTCAAACAGTGCCTAGTTAATAATGGTAAGCAAAAAATGCATGGTTTTTAAGATAATTGGTAGGTATTCGTGTTTTATTAATAGGGAGGAATAAGCATTACTCTGTATTTGGATTAAAATCCTTGATAAGTCTATTTCTGTCCATGTTCATAGAAATGTATGGTAAAGCCAAGACTCTAAAAAATTTTTTTTAAGATTTTATTTATTTATTTGATAGAGATCACACCAGCAGTCAGAGAGTCAGGCAGAGAGGGGAGGGGAGAAGCAGGCTCCCTGCTGAGCAGAGAGCCCTATGTGGGACTCCATCCCAGGACGCTGGGATCATGACCCGAGCCGAAGGCAGCGGCTAAACCCACTGAACCACCCAGGCGTCCCAAGACTCTAAAAATTTTATATCATTCTTCTTTCCATTAAATCCTATTCCATTTACATTAATTTTACAGATTGGTCATAAATTAAATACTATTTGTTAATGAATACACAGTTTGGGGTGCTATAATACCATAGACTGGTGGCTTCTAAACAACACACATTTATTTTGCTGAAGGAAAGATTTTGTGTCTGGGGAAGGCCCTCTTCAGGTATAGGCAGCCAATTTCCTGCTATGTCCTCACATTTTAGAAAGGGATCGGGGGGTGGGGGGGGTCTTTATGAGGCATTAATCCCAATCACGAGGGCTCTGCCCTCATGACCTAATCACCTCCCAAAGGTCTTACCTCCTAATATCATCACCTGACCTTAGGATTAGTATTTCAATATATGAATTTTGGGGAGATACATTCAGACCACAGCACACACCATAGCCTTGCATTCTTGATTGCTTAGCAAAGAAAGCATTCTATGTGTCTTTAAAAAAGTTTATATTTCCTTAGCAAGTCAATTATAGGCCTGTGCTAGCTTTATAGAAAAGATATACAGAAATTTGTTAGTGTCAAACAGCAAGCTGGAAACAAAGCCGAGTGTAAAATTCAGGTTACCTGGCTTCTAGTGAGTGACTCTACTCCCTGCCTTAAGTCATGCAACTGTTGTCATTCACGCTCTCGCACTTACAGATCTTTTGTTTTCTTTTGCACAGGCGTACAGTACAGCCTCACATTCTTCTTCTAATTCTGAAGATACAGAGATGTGATGAGAGCAAATAAAGGCTCTGGCCGACAGCTGTTTCTGGGTATTTAGTAGGAATCCTTTCCCGAAGAATGAGCTGCCACCCATTTACTCTTTCTGTTAGAGAGGAACTGATCTGAGAACCGGTTCATCATGTGGGACTGTCTTCTGTTGTCATTTGTCTTGGCGGTGACTACTACAATAGATGGCTTATTTATGGTCAACTTAAGGCAGGAATCAGATTCTTTTCATGTGATCTCTTTCAAGCTTCAGTTTCACTACATTTCTCTGTATGACGATATCTCTTAATTTTATAGGCTCCTTGAGCACTAAAGATGATTTATAAATCTGTGTATGTGAGAGCTGCTATAAAGTTCTGAGCAGATATGCCTATTAAAACTATGCTTTTGTAAGAATGTTGTGGTTGCTAAAATAGATGCCATTAAGAATGCCTTTAGAGTATACTGGAATCTTCCCTGTTAGCTGATAAAACCTTTATAGTGCTTTTGTTCTTGGTAAACTTGCTTTTACGCTTTAACCTTCATTTTGCCTCTAGAAACCCAAGACATAATAAAATTTGGAGTAAGATCTTGGAGACTTCCTGGTAATAAAACTCAGGATTTCCTTAAATTGCATTTCTCAATGTTCTATAAACTTTCCAGCATTTTCCTTTCACAGATGGAGAAAGTAGGGGCTAGGATAGCAAAATGACTTATTCCATTTAACAGTTATTGTTTTACCCCACAGCATGAGGGACAGATAGAAAGGAAAAAAAAGTGAGACACTGTCACCAAATTGAGTGTACGGTAATTCACTCTCAAATAATATTAACTTAAAAGGAGATCAATAAAGATAATATATCTGGACGCTCTTGGTAGAATCTATTTCAGTAACACACTGTCCCATCCCCAGACAAGAACAGAGAACCTGTTGGTTATTTTAAGGGGACAGGGTCTGGCACGGGGATGCCAACCATTTTAGCTTGCACAAGCCCACTACACCAAGCTATCCTTGAGAAAATGAAGCTAAGGCCAAAGGGTTACAATCTGATTTTAATGATAGCCAATCTCAAGGGAAAGCCACGTGAGCCTTGGACAGAAATTCTAGGAGCCTCCTCCCTGTGAGCCTTAAGCAGTTATTCTGGGTGTTCGGCCCAGCTACCTGAGACTTCCCCTTATCCCAGAGTTCCAGTGTATTCCCCCCACCTAGTTTCTTGGCTCTTTTTCACCCCCTTCCTCCCCGTGTTGCACCAGCCTCAGACCTATGTGGGATGCTCTCGGCTGAGTGCTAGCTTAAGTTTACTTCAGGCTCTCATGTTCTAGCTAATGCTACTCATGATCACAGTATCCACAGAGGAGGAAGGCATAAGCTGAAGGTGGAATATGCTACCTCAGCATTTTGATTGTTTAAAAAACATGAGGCCCTGGTCCCCTCTACTTTTTTCTCTTATATCCAAATTCTGACACCACTGGCCTGTAGCAGTCTGTAATAGGCATGAGTTCAAGGTGCCATATGCTTCTCTGGTGCCTGTTTGTGAGCCAAATAGAGGAACAGTATGCTGGAGAGAGCACTGACCAGGAAGATCACATCAAACCAACGGTGATAGAAGTTGAACTGCAGCTCTCCAAGGACTTCGGTGATTATGGTGCGGTATTCCAGAGGCATGCTCATTCGAATCAGTAGCACGGAGGAGACAAAGTACATGCCCTGTAAGTCAATCCGGAAGTCACTCTGAGTTCGGTGAAGGACCAAAGGGAATTGCTGAAACACTTCTGGTACTTTACAGTTGTGAGGATAAAACTAGGTCATCAAACTTACCATTATCTGTGCTAGTAGCAGGACAATGACGTTGGAGGACTTACTGCTAGAGATGGCATAAAAGAACTGTCAAGAAAGGGAGAAGAACTTAGGCAGTGCTGCTAGATTCTTGGGTCAAGAACGTTAAGGAGCAACAGTTAACATTTAATGAGAAGTGTCTCTTCCCCGTAGCAACCCAGTACAGAAAACTGATATGATTAATGCTGTGAAGAAGAGAGACAGATTGAGAGCAAAGGATCCAGCTATGGTGTCCCCAGAGGGAGGGCTGGTGGTTTTAAGAATTACATTATGACCCGCAAGGATTCCAACTGCTATCAAATTTTTCAGAAACTATGTGTTACATATGACTGTCAGAGCACTATAAAACATTCAAATGGATACTCTAGGCCACCCCAAGCCCCTGTAATTATTACTAGCCTACTGGGCTCTTTCCAAAATTGTGCTAGGTGCCTGGAGAGCCCTTCTCTTCTCTCCTCCTAACCTCTTCACTCCTTTCATTCAAACAACTCTTGGATCTTGGGCTTCTTCACACCTCTTCTCCAAGAGAAAACTTACCTTCTGCCTCCATAAAGTCTTTCTATGTTGATCAGAAAACAGTCAAACATTCTGTTTCTCCTACTTACATGTCCTCCTTATAAGTGGCTCTCAAAATTACTCTAATCTCAAATAACTATCTTGTTCATCCACTCCAAGTATCTCCGGAGCTCCTACCATGTGCTAGTTTCTACTCCTAGATGCTGGTGCCACATCAGTGAACAAAATAGGCTCTGATCTCATTCTATGACCTTTGGTACATGTACGCATCTGACTGCCGTATGATGTAAGTCCATCACCATCGGTTTATTGAGCAGTTTCACTTTAAAAAAAATTTATTGTATGTCTTTTAAATATTTGTGACTGTTTAAGTTCTCCAAAGGCAGAAATCTTAATCAGGTAAAATTATCTCATGATGCCACATGAAATGTCGCAAATAATACTTTAAACTCAGTGCTACAACTTACCTTGGTAAGAGTGATCAGTAAACCTCTGATAGATGTGACAATGATTATTCCAACCAGAATGAAGGAAATGTGCTGAGACCAGAACTTCACCTGCCACCATAAAAGGAAGGAAAAGTACGAGTGAAATCTCTGTTGAGAGACATGTGGAGGCTAGTCTTCTGATGCATTCTGATCTCTTATATGACTGAGAGGGAACTTCATTAGGCCCTGCCTAATTTTAAAAAAGTTTTAGGTAGGGAGGAAAACAAGTAAGTACAGTCCTACACCTGGAAGAATGCAGTGGATATCTTAATAAGTAGACTTAACCAAAACTTAGGACGGCAGCAAGCAAGTGCAGTGGTGATGAAAATAATACCAGTCAAAGAAACAGAGATGGAACTAATGACACAGTTTCGATGTGTTAAGTGAAAAGCACAAATTAAAAGGAAATTAAATAGTAGCTAAAATTTTTTAACATTTGTGAATGTAGTTCCCTGATCACCCAAAACTTAAAGAAAATTTTCTTTTTATAATAGAAGAATATGTAAATAATCTCAGCTATTGGTCTAGGAAATAGTTGCCCTTCACTTGAATCACATGATGTTACCTTTTTCTCCTCTTGGTTTGCTTCAAAGTAGGAAGGCAGCTTTGGGACCCTGTGCTTGATTCCGGTCTGAAAATTATCTGTGGGGGAACTGCTATTACTAACATCTAAAAGATGTTATTCAGAATTCTGAAGCGTGGAGTATACAGATGGACTACAGATGAAATACACAGACACCACAGCATCTAGCCTCAGAAAGCGCTGATGAGGAAGAGCACTTCTAATAACTGAGCCTAGTAGAAATTTTAAAAGGGGAAAAGAGAACACATATGTGGCAACAGTGAAGTCTATTTTATGGTATAATTTATAAACTACTTGGAGGAAAGATACCATGCTCCATCACAAGAAAAAGTTTACACTATTGATCTATCATCAAAAAATAGGTACTCTGTGTTGTTCGCCAAGGACTGGAGCTCAGTTTGCTCTGGTTTACTTTCATTTTATCCAGCTACTCGGAGCATGTCTAGCTGAGGCGGATGGCTGGGGGGAGCGTGTGGTCTGCCAATAGATTCACAGCATAGCTACATGGCCTTCAGAGGGACTAAGAGGATTATGGTCTTACTATCACATCAAAGTGCTAATCAGCTGGAATCATGGCCATTTATACATGTATACACACACAGATTTAGGAAATATATTCTATAAATAAAGACATTAAACTTAAATTGGGACAAGAGTGTGTTTAACGATAGTGGTATTATAAAGCAGGTAGAGGATTAAAACTGCACAGGTTTCGGTTACCATCTTTAGCTCAAAGTCCACACTAATTAATTGGTAGTTTTTTTTAACAGCAGACATAATTTCACTTCTAACATGGAACACTAATTGGTAGTTAATTTTCTACTAGTGGAATCAAAGGTGAGTTTTGGATTTGACGATCTCATGTACTGCAGTGAGAAGTATCCAATATTTGGTGGGGAGAAACTGGGGAGGGGTAGTTGGCTACAGAAAAGCAGAAGAGGAACTAAAGAAATAATCAGCATCTAAGATAATAATAGGTACCAGCCATCACTTATGGTTTTATGTCCTTCACAAATCTGCCATATGAGTATGTCCAAAAACAGGGGAGAGTGGGAAGAACAAAGGCAGAATAAGAAAGGAATTAGAATCTTAACAATTGTAATTTATAGCGGATAAAATTGAAATGTTTCAAACCAGGATCTTGGTACAACTCTTACATCAAACTGGATCCCCAGATAATTCACAGTGATCTCGATGCCTCTTGTGACAGGATCAGTTTTCCCAACTCGGTCAAAAACGATATTAATCGTTGCCTGCAAAGACATGGACCTTTATATTAGAGCATCTCAATAATCACTATTTCAAAAAGCGACTCAAAATAATCAATCAATATAACATGTCTTACAGGTGGGTGTTCCTAAAAAATGCAGTACTGGTCTCAATCTAAATCACATATAAGACATTTATTTTGGCTACTCAACAGGCAAGAAAGTTGTTATCTACCCTATCTTTCTTTTCTGTAAAGAATAAAAGAAAAAAAGGCTATGGCATAGACATCTTAATTTCACAGAAGTTAGAAAGGTAACATTCTGGTGGATAAAGTCTGAGTAAGAGAATCAAGAATTCCAGGGTCATTCACTCTGATTATTTTCTGAATGTTCTAAGAGCAATAATGAAAAGGGAGTTAGAACTAACAAGCCAACAACAGATTAGAATTGTGAAAAATACCCAATTAATCCAAAAGAAGGCACAAAAAAGAAAAATGTAAAAAAAAGAACAGATGGGACAAATAAAAAACATGTAACAACACAGTTGTTTTAAATCCAACCATATTAATAATTGCATTAAATGTAAACAGTCTAAACCAGGAGCTGGCAGACTCTGACACTGCAATGATAGTAGTCACAGATGATGTGTAGATGAATGGGTTTGGCTGTGTTCAAATAAAACTTTATTTACAACAGCAGGTGGTGGCTGGATTTGGCCTATCTAAACATGCCAATTAAATGGAAAAGACTGTAAGACCTGTAAGACTGGATAAAGAAGGTAGAACTAACTATATGTTGCTTACAAAAAACCCACTTTAAATATAAAGATACGAATAGGTTAAAAGTAAAAGAATGGAAAAAGATACATTATGCTAACACTAATCAAGAGAAAACTGTAAGGTCTATACTAATATAAAAGTAGATTTCATAGTAAAAAATACTGCCAGGGATGAAAACGGTCATTTCAGAATGATAAAAGGATCATTTCAACAAGGAGTATACAATGACCCTAAAGATGTAGGTACCAAATAATACAGCTTTAAAATACATGAAGCAGGGGTGTCAGAAGATGGTACAGTAGGAGGATCCTGACCTCATCTTGTCTCACAAGCACATCAAGATAGTAGCTACCTCTGTGCAGCTCTGAAAACAACCTGAAAACCGGCAGAACAGACCTTCCACAGTTAACTGTTGAGAGGCAGCTACACTGAAAAGGGTAGGAGGGGCTGAGACACACCTGGAAACCAAACTCCCTGTGAGATTAACCATAGACAGGAGGGATACCACAAGCATAGGGAAGCAGAGAGGATCAGACCCCGCACAAGGCACCCTACGCAGTGGGGTGATGAGTTCCCAATAACATCTGGCTTTGAAAACCAGTGGGGATTAACTTTGGGAACTTTTAAAATCAGCAGGGCTTAAGTCCAGGTACTTGAAAAATTAGCAGGGCTTAATTCTGGCGGGCAGCCAAAAACCACCTGCTCTTAAAGAGCCAGAATAAATAACAGCCTGAAAGACAGCACAGAAACAGCAGTTTAAAAAGTGCTTGGGTATATATGAAAGATATTCATTTACTAATCTCACCATGTGCTGGAGGGTCAGGGAGTCTTCTATTCAGGAGACTTCCAGAACAAAAATGCTGGTGGACACCATTTCCCTTCTGGTTCCCCACCCTAGCTCGCCAGACACTTGTGGGAACTAGCACTAATACTTTCTGCCTATCCTCCTAGTGCCCTGTCCCAACTTTCACCTGGGGACCTGCCTGCCTTAGCAGGTGGTCCTTCAAAACCACTCCTGCCCCACCACACCCTGCAAGCAGCCTGAGCAGGGACCCATACCACTCCAAAAGTGACTGCAGCCCTGGAGAGAGAGAGATAACCCTAAATATCAGTATGTCCACAGTTCCAACAGATGAGTCTCTCCGTTGGCTATGTAGGGACTAAACCTTGCTCAGTATGTCCACAGCAGGCAAAGCAGGTCACTGTAGCCAACTAAGGCAAACGCAACTCAGCCACAACAGTAGAGTGCATGTTGCCCACATAGAGACCCTCTTGGAGCACCTGTTTCTAGTGCTTGGGGGCACTGCACTAAAGGGCACTATAGGACCTAGACACAAGGTCATTACTTTCAAGACCAGGAATCATAGCTGACTCCCTAATACAGAGAAACAAATAGAGAGCTAGACAGAATGAGATAGAGGAATATGTCCTAAATGAAAGAACAAAATCACAGCAGGAGATCTAATGAAACAGAGATAAGCAATGTGCTTGGATAAAGAATTCAAAGTAATGGACATAAAGACAGTCAATGGACTTGAGAAAAAAAAAATGGATGAATTTAATGAGAACTTCAACAACAATATAAAAAGGAACCAGTCAAAGGTGAAGAATTCAGTAACTAAAATTGAAAAAAACACAATAGAGGCAATCAACAGTAGATTGGAAGATGCAGAATGGATCAGCAATTTGGAAGACAGAGTAATGGAAAGCAACCATGCTGAACAGCAAAAAGAAAAAAGAAAAATAATAAAGGGGAACAGGTTAAGGGAACTCAGCAACACCATCAAGTGTCATAACATCCACACTATAGGCATCCCAGAAGAAGAAGAGAGAGAGAGAAGGGGGCAAAAAATTTATATGAAGAAATACTAACTGAAAACTTCTCTAATCTGGAGAAGGAAACAGGTATCCAAATCCAGGAAGCACAGAGACTCCCTAAAAAGATTAACACAAAGAGGTCCATACCAAGATATGTAATAATTAAAATGGCAGAAAATAATGAAAAATAGAGAATTTTAAAGATTTATTTCATTTTGAGAGAGAGTGAGAGCACACACAAGCAGGGGGAGGGGCCGGGGAGAGGGAGTGAAAACTCAAGCTGAGCTCAATGTGCAGCTCAATTTCACGACCCTAAGATCACGACCTGAGCCGAAATCAAGAGTTGGATGCTTAGTTGACTAAGCCACCTAGGGTGCCTCTAAAGCGAGAATTTTAAAAACAGCAAGAGAAAAAAAAAGTTACCATGAGGAAAACCTTATAAAGTTATTAGTTGATTTTCTACCAGAAACTCTGCAAGCCAGAAGAGGGTGGCAGGATATATTCAAAGTACTGAAAGGAAGATCTGCAACCAAGAATACTCTACAAGGCAGTTATCATTCAGAATAAAAGAGAGACAAAAAGTTTCCCAGCCAAAAGTTCAAGGATTTAATCAGCATTAAGCCAGCCCTATAACAAATATAAAGGAAATTATTCGAGTGGAAAGAAAAGGCCATAATTATAAGAAAGTTATGAAAAGAAAAAATTTCATAGGTAAAAGTAAACATATAATACATGTAGTAGATTAATCACTTATAAAGCCAGTCTGGAGCAAAAGTAGTAAAATCATTTATATCTATAAAAACCGGTCAAGAAATACACAAAATAAAAAGATGTAAAATATGACATCATATACATAAAATGGGGAGGGGGAGTAAAAATGTAGTACTTTTAGAATGTTTTTGAATTTCAGCTTGAACTTAAGTTCAACCATCAACCTCTGCTTATACACCTAAGATATAGTATATAAGCCTAATGGCAACCACAAATCAGAAACTTGTAATAGCTACACAAAAAAGAGAAAGGAATGCAAACATAACACTACCATAACGGAAGAGAGCAGAAGGAACTCTGTTCCGGAAGGAACAGAGAAGAACCACAAAAACAACCAGAAAACAATGTACAAAATGGCAATAAATACATAACTCTCAATAATTACTTTAAATGTAAATTGTCTAAATGTACCATATGAAAGACAAAGGGTCATTGAATGGATAAAAAAACAAGACCCATCTATATGCTCCTTTAAGAGACTAAATGCAGACCTAAAGATACATAGAGACTGAATATGAAGGGCTGGAAAAAATACAACATGTGAAAGGCAGGAAAAAAGCTGGGATAGCAATACTTAGTATCAGATAAAGTAGATTTTATTTTATTTATTAAAAAAAAATTTTTTTTTAAGATTTTATTTATTTGTCAGAGAGAGTGAGCACAGGCAGACAGAGAGGCAGGCAGAGGCAGAGGGAGAAGCAGGCTCCCTGCTGAGCAAGGAGCCTGATGCGGGACTCGATCCCAGGATGATGGGATCATGACCTGAGCCGAAGGCAGCCGCTTAACCCACTGAGCCACCCAGGCGTCCCATAAAGTAGATTTTAAAACAAAGACTGTAGCAAGGGACAAAGGAGGGTGCTATATAATGATAAAGGGATCAGTATAACAGGAGGATATAACAACTGTAAATATCTATGCTCCCAACATAGGAGCACCTAAATACATGAAGCAGTAATTAACAGACATAAAGGGAGAAGTTGACAATAATATAGTAATAACAGGTAACTGTAACATTCCACTTACAACAGTGTAGATCATTCAGACAGAAATCAATAAGGAACCAGGGGCTTGAACAACACATTAGAACAGATGGATTTAACAGATACATACTGAACATTCCATCAAAAAACCACTGCATACACATTCTTCTCAAGTCCATGTTGAACATTCCCCAGAATAGATCACACTTAGGCCACAAAACAAGTTTCAATAAATTTAGTAAGCCTGAAATCATATCATGCATCTTTTCTAATCACAATGGTAGGACACTAAAAATCAATCACAAGAAAAAGATCTAAAAATACCAATACATGGAAGCTAAATAACATTCTACTAAACAATGAATGGGTCAATCAAGAAATCAAGGAGGAAATAAAAAAATACATGGAAACAAATGAAAATGAAAATATAATGGATCAAAGTCTTTGAGATGTAGTAAAAGCCATCCTAAGAGGGAATTCCACAGCAACAAAGGCCTAACTCAATAAACAAGAAAAATCTAGAGTAAACAACCTAACCGTACACCTAGAAAAGCTAGAGAAAGACCAAAGCCCAAAGCTAGTAGAGGGAAAGAAGTAATAAAATTAGAGCAGAAATAAATGAAAGAGGAGAAAAAAGGATCAATGAAACTAGAACCTGTTTCTCTGAAAAGATCAACAAAATTTGTAAATCTGTAGCCAGACTCGTTAAGAAAAAGACTCAAATAAAATCAGAAATAAAGGAGAAGTAACAACTGACACCACAGAAATACAAAGGATTATAAGAGACTATTATGAAAAATTGTATGTCAACAAATTGGACAATCTAGGAGAAACAGATTCTTAGAAACATAATCTTCTAAAACTGAATCAGGAAGAAATAGAAAATCTGAACACAGCAATTACCAGTAATGAAATGCAATCAGTAATAAAAAAAACTTCCCAAAACAGAAGTCTAGGATCAGATGACTCCACAGGTAAATTCTACCAAATATTTAACAAAGAGTTAATACCAAAGAGGTGAAAGATCTAGACTCTGAAAACTGTAAAACACTGATGAAAGAAACTGAAGCTGAATCAAACAAATGGAAAGACATTCCATGCTTGTACACCTTAAACTAATGTAACATTGTGTATCAAGTCTACCAAAATAAAGAAAGAAGAGTTAATATCTACTCTTTTCAAATGATTAAAAAAATTTTATTGAGTTATTTTAGAGAGAGGGGGTGGGGAGGAGGGGACAGGAGGAGGGAAAGAATCTCAAGCAGAACTCCACACTGAGCACTGAGCCTGATGTGGGGGTCGATCTCATGACCCATGAGATCATGACCTGAGCCAAAACCAAGTTGGCTGCTCAACCAACTGAGCCACCCAGGCACCCCTCTCCTCAAATGATTAAAAAAAAAAAAACAAAAAAAAAAAACAGAAGAGGAAGGAAATGTCCAAATTCTTTCTATAAGGCCAATATTTCCCTGATACCAAAACCAGACAGACACTACCAAAAAAGAAAACTATAAGCCAATATTTCTGATGTACATGGATACAAAATTCCTTAACAAAATTATCAAACTGAAAAAAAAATTTAGCTAACTGAATTCAATAATACAGTAAAAAAATTGTTCACCATGATCAAGTAGAATTGCATACAGGGTAATTCAATATTCTCAAATACAGGGTAATTCAATACAGGGTAATTCAGGAATACAGGGTAATTCAATATTCTCAAATCAAACATGATAAACCACATCAACAAAATAAAGTATAAGAACCATATGCTCAATGGAATACTATGCAGCCATCAAAAGAAATGAAATCTTACCATTTGCGACGACATGGATGGAACTAGAGCATATTATGCTTAGTGAAATAAGTCAACTGGAGAAAGACAACTATCACATGATCTCCCTGATATGAGGAAGTGGAGATGCAACAGGGGTGGGGGTTAAGGTGGTAGGAAAAGAAAAAATGAAACAAGATGGGATCGGGAGGGAGACAAACCAAAAGAGACTCTTAATGTCATAAAACAAACTGAGGGGGGTGGAGGGGAGATGGGTTGGGCGAGGGTGGTGGGGTTACATTATATGTTTAAATAAAAAAAGCTTAAATTAAAAAAAAAAAGAAAAAAAAAGAACCATATGCTCATCTCAATAGATGCAGAAAAAGCATTTGACAGAATACAACATCCATTCATGATAAAGTGGATTTAGAGGGGATAAAGTGGATTTCGAGGGAACAAAGTAGGTTTAGCAAAACACATGTCAGCATAATAAAGGCCATATATGAAAAATGTTCAATGGTGAAAATAAGCATCAGACTCATTGGTGAAAAACTGAGAGCTCTTCCTCTAAGATCAGGAAGAAGATATGGACGTTCACTCTTACCACTTTTTTTTTTTTAAAGGATTTTATTCATTTATTTGACAGAGAGAGAGAGAGAGCACATGCAGAGGGAGCAGCGGTCAGAGAGAGAGAGGGAGAGAGAGGGAGAGGGAGAAGCAGGCTCTCCACTGAGCAGGGAGCCTGATGTGGGACCCGATCTCAAGACCCTGGGATCATGACCCGAGCTGAAGGCACTGAGCCACCCAGGTGTCCCTCTTATCACTTTTATTCAACATAATACTGAAAGTCCTAGTTGCAGCAGTCAGACAAGGAAAAAAAAACGGCATTCAGAATGATAAAGATGTTAAACTTGCTATTTGCAGATAACATGATAATATAGAAAAACCTAGAAACTCCACCAAAAACTATTAGAACTGATAAATGAATTCAGTAAAGTTGTAGGATACAAAATTAATATACAGAAATCAGTTGCATATCTACATACTAATAACTAAATATCAGAAATTAAGAAAACAATCCCATTTACAATTGCACCAAAAAGAATATCTAAGAATAAACTTACCCTAGGAGGTGAAAGACCAATTACCCTAAAAACTATAAAATACTGATGAGAGAAACTGAAGGCAACATGAACAAATGCAAAGATACTCTGTGCTCATGGACTGGAAGAATTAATATTGTTAAAAATGTCCATACCACCCAAAGCTATCTATAGATTCCATACAATCCCTACCTAACTACCAATAGCATTTTTCACAGAACTAGAATGAATAACCCTAAAATTTGTATGGAACCACAAAAGACCCCAAATAGCCAAAACAATCTTGAAAAAGAACAACGCTGGAAGTCTCATAGTCCTGGATGGAGTTCATTTAAGATATACTTTAAAGGTGTAGTAACCAAAACAGAATGGGATTGGCACAAAAACAGACATATAGATCAATGGAACAGAACAGAAAAATACATGATTAGGTAATCCCACTACTGGGTATTTACGAAAAGAATATGAAAACACTAATTTGAAAAGCTGTATGCACCCCTATGTTTACAGCAGCATTATTTACAATAGCTGAGATATAGAGGCAACCCAAGTGTCCACTGATAGCTGAATGGATAAAAAGATGTGGTGCATATATGCAACGGAACATTACTCAGCCATAAAAAAGAATGTGACCTTGCCATTTTAACAGTCTTAAAGGGTACTATGCTAAGTGAAATAAGTCAGACAAGGAAAGATAACACAGGATTTCACTTATAAACAGGATCTTAAAAACAAAACAAATGAACAAAGAAACAAGCAAACAGACTCTTAAATATAGAGAATAAACTGGTGGTTGCCAGAGGGAAGGTGAGTAAAGGGATGGGTGCAATGGATAAAGGGGATTAAGAGGCACAAACTTTCAGTCATGGAGATGAAATGTACAGCACAGAGAATAGTCAACATTAAATATTACCGTATGGAGATGAAATGTAAGCACAGAGAATAGTCAACATTAAATAACACTGTATGGTGACAGATGGTGACTACACTTATAGTGAGCCCTCTGTAATGTATATAATTGTTGAATCACTATGCTGTACCCCTGAAATTAAGATTGTATGTTAATTATAGTCGGGTAAAAAAAATATATACAAAGCAAAAACTGACAGAACTAAAAAGACAAATCCACAACAATGGTTTGAACTTCCATCACTGATGAAACAACCGATAAGTCAGAAAATTAAAAAGGATATAGAAAACTTTAACAATACTATCAACTAATTTGACCTAATTGACATTTATACAACATTCCAGCAGAAAACAAGTCTCAATAAATTTGAAGAAATTTAAATCATAATAAATATGTTCTCAGATCACATGGAATTAAATTAGAAATCAATTACAGAGGGAAATTCATAAGATCCCCAAATATTAACATATTTCTAAATAATCCATGAGTCAAAGAAGAAAAATTAGAATTATTTTGAACTGAATGAAATAAAAATACAACACATCAGAAACGTTATATTTTGTGAGATGCTTAGCAAGAAATCTATAGCACGAAAACAACTATATTAAAAGTTTTGAATCAGTGATCTTAGCTTGTACTTTACAAAATTAGAAAAAGACCCCAAATAAGCAGAAGACAAATTATAAGGATCAGAGCAGAAACTGATAAACTAGAACACAGAGAAACAATATAGAAAATCAATTAATCCAAAAGCTGGTTCTTTGAAGTGTTCAATAAAATTGATAAACCTCGATCCAGGCTGATCAGAAAAAAAAGACAAGACACAATTTAACTGATATCAAGAATGAGATACCATTTCAGCCAGCAGGATGACTCTAATAAAAAGATAAATAAAAATGACAACTGTTACACTGCCAGTGGGAATGTAAACAGGTGCAGCTGCTTAGGAAAAGAGGCTGGCAGGTTGGCAGTTTATCAAAAGGTTAAACATACAGGTAGCCTATGACCCAGCAATTTTACTTTCATAGGCATGCACCTAAGGGAAATGAAAACATATATCCACATACAAATTTATCAAAAAATGCTCACAATGGTATTATTTATAATGGCCAAAAAGTGGAAACCACCCAAATGCTTCTCAACTGATGGATGGATAAATAAAATGTGGTATATCTATATGATGGAAAGAATATTATTCATATATAGAAAGGAATGAAGTGTTGCTAGAGGCTACAATATAGATGAACCTTAAAAACATTTACTAAGAAGCCAATCACAAAAGACCACATGTTGTGTGATTCCGTGTACCTGAAATGTCCAGAATAGAAAATCTATAGAGACATAAAATAGATTAGTGCCTGCCTAAGGCTAGAGAAGAAATAAGGAATAACTGCTAATGAGTATGGAATTTCTTTTGCAGTGACTGTATTGTCTGTGCACAACTCTGTGAATATATTTTAAACCACCAAACTCTACATGAAATGGGTAAATTGTTTTGTATGTGAATATCTCAATAAAGGTGTTATACAAAAAGGAGAGGGGTGATATCACCACAGATCTTACAGATATTGAAAGGATACTAAGGGAATATTAAGAGCAATTTTATGCAAATAAATCTGACTTCAATAAAAACGAACAAATTCCTTGAAAAACAGAAACTACAAAAGCTCACTCAAGAAATATATAACCTGGGGGTACCTGGGTGGCTCAGTGGGTTAAGGCCTCTGCCTTCGGCTCAGGTCATGATCCCAGCGTCCTGGGATGGAGCCCCACATCGGGCTCTCTGCTCCACGCGGAGCCTGCTTCCTCCTCTCTCTCTGCCTGCCTCTCTGCCTACTTGTGATCTCTGTCTGTCAAATAAATAAAATCTAAAAAAAAAAAAAAAAAGGAAAAAAAAAAGAAATATATAACCTGAATAAACCTTATAATCTATTAAAGAAACTAAATCTGGAGTTAAATGATTTTCCTGCAAAGAAGACTCTAGATCTAGATGCCTTCACTGGTGAATTCCACCAAAGGTTTAAGAAAGAAATAATAATAATTCCACATAAACTCTTCCACTAATTGGAAGAGGAAGGAATCCTTCTCAACCTCTAAGGTTAGCATTATTCTGACACCAAAGCCAAAGACATTACAAGAAAACTATACTCTGATATTTCTCATTAACACTGATGCAAAAATTCTTAAGAAAATGTTACTGAGTTAAATCCAACAACATACACCATGTCCAATTAAGGTTTATTATAGGAATTCAAGGCCAGTTTAATATTAAAAAATTAACCAATGTAACTCACTATACCTCCTGAATAAAAAGGAAAAGTCATGTGCTCCTCTCAAAAGATGCAGAAATAGCATTTGACAAAAATCAAACACACTTTCATGATTAAAAACACTCAATAAACTATGAGTAGGAGTAATTTCCTCAACCTGCTAAATGGAATCTAGGAAAAGCCAACCGCTAACACCATATTTAACAAGATCAGGATGACTGTTCTTACCACTTCTGTTTAATTTTGTACAGGAGGTTTTGATCAGTGCAATAAGGCTAAAGGAGGAGAAGAAAGAAGAAAGATGGGATAAGACAGAAAAGGAAGGGAAAGAAAGGGAAGAAATAAAAGGTATCCAGATAGGAAACAAGGAAGCAAAACCCTTTACTTGCAGAGATCTGATTGTCTACATAGAAAAAATCCTATGAAATCTATGAAAAGCTTTTAGAATAAGGGGATTTAGTAAGGTTGTGGAATATAAGAATCAATTGTGTATCTATATACTAGTAACATTCAGGATCTGAAATTATAAAAACAGTCCTATTTATAATAGCATCATAAATATTAAATACTTGAGATAAATGTAATGAAAGATTTTAAAGACCTGTACACTAACCTAAATGTTGTTGAGTGAAACTAAAGAAGATCTACATAAAAGAAGAGTTACACTGTGCTCATCAAATGCAAGACTCAATATTAAGATGTCACTTCTCTTCAAATTGATCTGAAGTTTCGACATTCTAATATGCATTTCAGCAGGTATTTTGTATTCAGCAGCATTAAAAAGCAGCTTCTAAAATTCATATGGAAAAGCCAAGGACACAGAATGGCCAAAATTTAAATAAGAAGAAAGAGTACTTACATGATTTGATTTCAAGACTTATTTCAAGACAGAGTGGTATTGGCATGAATAAAGGCAGATATACATAACAATAGGAAAGAACAGAGTACAGACAGACCCACCCATATGTGGGCAGTTAGGTTTTGACAAAATTGCAAAGACAACTGAATGAGAAAGGATAATCTTTTCAGCAAATGGTGCTAGAACATGTGGATACCTATAGGAAAAAAATGAACTTGGATCCACATTCCAACATTGTCTGAGAAAATTAACTATAGGTGGATCATATGCTGAAATGTAAAAATCTCAAACTATAAAATTAATAGAATAAAAGATGAAAAAATCTTGGTGACTTTGGGTTAGCCAAGATTTCTTAGGTACAACACCAAAAGCATAACCCATAATAGAAAACAAAAGATAAACTGGACTTCATCAAAATTAAAAACTTCCATTCTTTGAAAGACACTGTGCAGAGAATAACAAGCTAAGCTAGTGACTGGGAGAGAATATTTGAAAATCACGTATTTGATAAGGGGTTTCCAGAATATAGTGAAAACCTTGCAAAACCCAATAAAAAGAAATCCTAATTTAAAAACTGGGCAACAAATTTGAATAACTCTATCTTCCTCCTCCCTCCAAAATATACAGGTGGCAAATCAGCACACGAAAAGTTGTTTAGCACCACTAAGCTTTAGAGAAATGCAAATTAAGCAATCAGTATCACCTCGTATCTACTAGAATGTCTAAAATTTAAAAGACTGACTACAAAATGTGAGCAAGGATGTGGAGTAAATGAAACTCTCAGACAGTGCAGGTGGGGATATAAAATGGTACAACCTCCTTTGGAAAATTTGTCCATTTCTTCAAAGGTTTAACATCCATCTGCCACGTGACCTAGCCTACTATACCTAGGTGTTTTCTCCCAAGAGGAAAGACAGCACATGTCCACATAGAAACTTGTACACAAATGTTCACAGCAGCTTTACCTGTAATATCCCCAAACCAGAAACAAATACCCATCAGCAGGTGAAAAGATAAACGAAATGTGGTATAATCATACAAAAGAATACTACTCAGCCATGAGAAGGAATAAACTACTGGTCACACGATAACATGAATGAAACATAGGATAATTCTGCTGAGTAGAAGCTGTCAGAAAAAGGGTACTTACTCTAAGATTTCATTTATATAAAGTTCTAGAAAATATAAACTAATGTATAATGAAAGCAGATTGGTGGTTGACTGGGGATGTATGCAAGGGACATTATAAGGGGACACAAGAAAGTTTTTGGAAGTGATGGATGGATATGGTCCCTACCTTAAGGGTGGTGACAGTTGTTACAACAGGTGTACACATCTGTCAAAACTTACCCAACTATACCCTTAAAATATGTGCAGTTTATTAAATGTCAATTAAACCTCAATAAAGCTGTTAAAAAAGGATATAGTCCCCTGAAGTCTACAACTCAGGAAAAGCTTTTTAGTAGTTTAGCTAATTGAACATACTATCTTCATTTATCTTCTCCCACTGTATGAATTAAGATTTAAAAATTGTTCTCTGAATAGGTATTGACACCTATTTATTATAATATTAGATCTATTAAAATCCAGAATCTTCCATTCATCTATAGTGACCAAAATTAACAAGCTGATAAAGCTCCTCTTTATGCAAACACAGCCCCAGTAGGAGTCACAGAACCAGAAAGTCCAATTAGTCTTTTCTGTAATCACTCTGAAATCCATGAATATCTACAGATGAGTCATAAGGAGAATGAATAGAGCATTAAGAGAGAGCCACAAAAAAAGAGAGAGAGAGAGAGAGAGAGAGCGCCACAAAAGAATGAGAGCTATAAGCACATAAAATGAATTTATCTCCAGAATTATAAACGTTTTACTTGTAGAACTTACTTTAGATTGAACTGTTTAAGGTATATATAGATTGCTAAAAAGGAGAGGTAGTTTCTGTTCTGAGCTGAATGTAGGGATTGTGTCACATAGATATACTCAAGGGTAATACGGAAAGCAGAGTGTAAAATAAGAAAATTCTGTATTCCCTTCACATAGTTCATAAACTATGATCTTATTAGTGATTTCTGAATGAAGAAAAATGCAATATCTAGGTGACCTAAAAAAGAGAGGGGAAGGAGTCAGACTCAAGGATGTGAAAGACAGCATTCTGTTTTGACTCTATTGGATTGGAATTTAGTTTAGTGCCTCAGTCAAACCCACTTTTCTCTCTGCCATTAGCAGGGAAAATAACCTCAACCCTGACAGCTAAAACTAATATACTTACCATGAAAATTTTCCAAACACAGTAAATAGAGAAAAAGTAACCCAGAAAATTAAAGTATTTCCCCTTGAAAGTTTTGGAATATTCTATTCTCTCCTAAGGGAAAACAAACAACAAAACACTGTTAGTCTCAGCAAAACGTAAACTTATACTCAACCAAAACATTCCTGCTTCTATGAAATTAACTGTCTTGCCAGAGTGAAAAACCCACACATGATGTTAATCTTAAAATAATACTAGTAGGCAACATTTACTGAATGCTTACTTTAAGCCTGAAATTGGGAAAAACACCTTACATACATTATCTACTTTAATTTTTATAGCAACTGTTATATGTTCTATTATCTTAATTGTTTTTTTTTTAATTAAAGATTTTTATTTATTTATTTGATAGACAGAGATCACACAAGTAGGCAGAGAGGGGAGGGGAGAAGCAGGTTGCCTGCCGAGCAGAAAGCCCGATGTGGGACTCGATCCCAGGACGCTGGGATCATGACCTGAGCCGAAGGCAGCGGCTTAACCCACTGAGCCACCCAGGCGTCCCTCTATCATCTTAATTGTAAACATGAGAAAACTAAGGCTTACAGGGTTAGATAACTTGCCCAAGGTCACACAGCTAGTGAGTAGAGGAATTTATGCTCAGGTCTGTCTTCAAAGCCTATGTTAATCTCTACTCTATATGGCTATTCCTATGAAGTGATCCTTGAAATGGATAAAAATAGTTTGAATGAACTTAACTAATAGATTTTGCATATTTAAGTTTATATTGCATTTTAGGTATAAATAGGAAAGCTACTTCTTATAGTCAGGTCACTTCTTGATCTGGATACCTTCCTTTTTATTTCTTTTTCTTTTTTTTTTTTTTTAAGACAGAGAAAAAAACCTGGGTGGTAGGGGGAGGAGGGGCAGAGGGAGAGAGAGAATCTTAAGCAGGCTGTACACCCAGTGCAGAGCCTGATGCAGGGCTGAATCTCATGACCTGAGCCGAAATCAAGAGTTGGGGCACTCAACCAATTGAGCCACCCAGGTGCCCCTTACTCTGGATCTTTTGAAACACAGCTAGATCATGGCACTGCTCTTACAATATCACTAATTTATAAGGGAATAAAACACAATCAGAGGAGATACCATCTTGAGCCTGAATCAATAGGAAGTGGTGTGTACTACTTTCTGAAGTTGAAAAACCTCTCAATTATCCCACTAATTTC
Organism: Taxidea taxus jeffersonii; assembly: GCA_003697995.1. NCBI lineage: Eukaryota > Metazoa > Chordata > Mammalia > Carnivora > Mustelidae > Taxidea > Taxidea taxus. The sequence goes on from RCUC01120813.1 coordinate 26,822, forward strand.
TATTATTGAGTGTTCCAGTATGAATTTTGCTGGGGGTTGGAGCAATGTCATGAGCAATGTCATGAGCAATGTTATGAAGGATGCAGACCTCTAATGCTTCATGGCTGATACTGGAGCTATGAGGTCACTCTCGCACTGCTTGGTCATAGAGGACACTAAAAAGCTATTTAGTCTTGTTCTTTCTTCTGGTAAAAACTGGTAAAAACCACACTTTTGTTTCCTTGCCTTGTACCTTGGTAGCATATAGATCAGCTGTTTCCAGAAAAAGTTGCCTGCTTAATTCTTCCAAAGCATCCACTTCCTGTTGAATAAGAGTAAGATCTGGCACAAAAAGGGTATCAAGGCTTAAAACACATAGAAGTTTCAAGAAATAGTAATGAAGAAAGCATATGCTTTTGGTTTTTCCTACAGTAGATCTTAGGAACTGCCTATATATTTAATTTCCTGCTTCATGGACAACAGTACTCCTTTAGAGCAATTTTCCCAACCTCCAACACAGGTGTGTAACAGCTTCTCCATTATCAAACATCTACCACTCAGTTTCTCACTAGTTCAAGTGGCTCAGACAGATGGCTTTGTTCATTGTTGCTTTTCTTTGATCTAGTTAAAGTCAAATATAATTTTGAAATCTCAAATAGTTACACAGTAAAACACCTATAATACAATATAATTTTTCCCTAAATTACCTGAATAAATGTAACATTAGGAAAGGGAACTAATACTACTGAGTTCCAATACAGGCTGGGATTTATAAATATGACTTTTTAGTTCTTTATAGATATTATCTTCTATTATACTCCTAACATCTCATGAGATAGGCATTATTACCCATTTTGCAGATAAGGAAAGCAAAGCTCAGAAAGTCAACTAACTTGCTCAAAGTCATGCAGCTAACAGGTGTGAATGCAAAGTCAGATCTGCTTTCCACCAAGGCCTGTTCTTTCCATTACATTATGCTACTTTCCAAGAACTTACTCAGGTCCTATTAGTTTCTCTATTTAGGAGACCCGGCCTCAGAGAAGTGAAATAATCCTGATACTTTTGCTGACTTGACTTATTGTCATGAAGATAGTTTAAACCTAAACTTTGGCTTTTATGGACTTTTAAGTAATAAAAATAGTGAAGACAGCCCAAGCTGGAAGATTCACTTTGATCCAAATCCTCCCTACTCTGATTTTTCTCACTACAGGTATCCCTCATTCTGTTGTACTTTGTAGATTTTTTTTTTAAACAAATTGGAGGTTCTGGCAATCTTGCATTGGGCAAGTTTATTGGTGCCATTTGTGTCTCTGTGTCACATTTTGTAATTCTCACCTTATTTCAAACTTTTTCATCATCATTACTATTATTATTATTATTATTATATTTTTTAATGGGGATTTGTGGGGATAATTACCACTCACTGGAAGTTCAGATGATGGTTAGCCTTTTTAATACATTTTTTTAAAAAGAGTGCTCTTGCACACTCAATAGGATACAGTATAAATATAAGTTCTATATGTACTGGGAAACCAAAGTATCCATCTGACTCCCTTCACTGTGATAGCCACTTTTTGTGATGTTCTGGAACCAAAACTGTAACATCTCTTGGGTATGCCTGTAGTACTCAAATTACTGAGTGTCTTTCTCCTCCTTCCTCAATAAGGAAGGCTGCTATTCCCATGGTTCAGGCAGTCAAACAACAGGGTTTAACTAGTTCCATGTCTGCCTCCCTCGTGATTAGACAGTCAGGTTCTTGAGAAAAGAGAGTATGCTCTATTCATCACTTTATCCCTTAGGACTCTGCCTGGAAATAGGAGATGTGAAATAAATGTTTCTAGATTAAATGAATTCAATGTAATCCTTTCCTTCCTCTCTCATGGTCATGTCACCCTGCCTTTCTTTGCTCTAAATCTTACCTACATTTGACACCAGAAAGATATGCCACAATTTACAGCAAGAACTGATTACATCCTTTTCCTAGAAATGGAGCAAAAGGGAATTTGTACTTCCACAGGCAGGGGAAGGAAGCAGGAATATGCTATTTCACTCCAGGTGCCCCAAATTTTGACTTAATAGCCTGGTAGCCACAAAGAGATTTTGTTACTCGATTTGGGTGCCAGTTTAACACTGCAACCAGCTGGGCCAAGAACAATCTTTAACCCAATCTCCCTGATTCTTTAAACCAAAAGTCACTGAAGATACAATGCTGCTTAAAATTTGTTTAGAAATACTGACTGTTTTAGAAATAGGCCCTTACCATCCCATACATATACAAGCCATCCATTTTAGGGAGCCACTGTGTTTTATGCTGCTTGTTCACACCCGGGAAATAGAAGAGTGTAGAGGAAAGAACTAAGAGGAGGTCCTGTCTTTGCCACAAACCACAGTGTGAGTTAACCTCTCTGGATCTATTTTCTCACCTGTAAAATGGAAAGAGAGACTTTTAGGACTTGGGCTCAAAGACAATAGTTTTATGATCTTTTAGAGGTGTTGGAAAGATGACTCCGTATTTCCTAAGCCTAGCACTCGCCAGCTGGACTCTGATGCAGTCAAGTACCGTAGAAGAGACCATCTCAATACTACTTTTTTCTTCTGGCCTTTCGTTCAGCGTTGAGAAAAAGAATCACACAGAGTGATAAAGGATACTTTCACTTCCTGGTGCTGAAGTGGTAACACTTTTTATCATTCCCCAGAATCCTGATGGTTTGTTATGCACCTCCCCCTTCTGGAACATAGTTCTCCGTGTCATTGCCATCCTGAAATGAAAGAAAAGATAAAACCTCAGCAAGGGAGCTTGGAGCCTCATGGTTTGTTCTCATCCACCTTCTAGTCTCATAAGTGACCCTTTCCTTTGCTGAGCTGTTCAGGAAAGAATGCAAACTCTGGAGTCTCGCTTTTCTACTGTTTACAACCGAAGGGCAACTATATACTCCCAAGAAGCAATGTGGCCTAGGCAAAGGAGCACAAAGTTTAGAGAAGACAGTAAATGTGGAGACTGGCTCTAACTGAGAAGCTGTGAGACTTCAGAGTTTCTATTTATTCATTTCCGGTAGGTGTGAAGATTACTGAAATCATATATAAGAATTCTTGTTAACCAACTATAAGGCACTACACATATATTAATAATTATTACTGTTATCATTTAAGGACAAAATAGTCAACACACCTAAAGGACCAGATTCAGAATAGGAACTAAAAAAGTTTCTCCTTTCTTTTCAAAAGCAGACCAAAGAATAACAATAGCAAAAAACCCCAGCAAGATCACATAAACCTACCCTCTTCTAAAACATCAGTCTCTAACTCTAACCCCCCCACCCCAACTATTGAATAAGTCAACAAGAAACTTACTACTATTCCTTTCCCTTGTCCTCTCAGTCTATGGAGAACTCACAGCCTCAGCAGCAGATGCTGGCATGTTCCAGCCTACCACAATGGTGTTAAGAACAGGGTCCTTGCAAGGAAAAGGAAGATCACTTGTACATAATGGTTACTTGAAGGGTATAATGGCCAAGGCCTTCCAGTCTAAAATAAACCAGGTTAGGTGTAACAGAGATAGAGTAGTAGGACTAAAGAAAAGTTGAAAAGAAGATGGAGATTTTTGGGTGACAAGAGACAGAAGTGGTAAGGAGGAAGAAACAGCATTAATATTTGTGGTTGGAACCAACACAAAATGGTACCAGTGGTACAAACAGTATTTCTATGGACTAATTCTTTAAACAACTGGTTAAAGCAATATTAAGAAGAACATTAGGTGTATTGGGCCATGCTGACTTAACTGTTTCCTCCCCTAAATGACTTCTGCCTGAATACTGAGTGAATAAAATATAGCTCCAAGCTTTAGCTCTTTCTTTAATTACGTATGTTCACTGTAACTCAGCATTATTGGAAGATGTAATCAGCAACCAAGAAGAGGCTCAGACCTAAGGGGATTTTGACTTGGCAAGACTCCTAACCCTTAGTTTTCTCATTTCATAGGTGGAAAAGCTGGAACAAGTGTATGAAGAGGGAAGAGGTTTTCTCTCACTCATTTAAAAGTTCACTTCAGTTTAGCTGCTGGATTGAAGGACAGGCCTTGGGGAGAGAGGACACACAGAGAGCCATTTCTGTTATCCTCAGTTTTCATGTCTTGGTACAACAAACACAACAACTGTGGAGTGGAAATGGCTAACTTTCTAAAGGTGACTGACACTTTATCATGGCTCCATAACAGGCAGAGAGAGAGGTATAACCACAAGAAGAAGTGAAGGTTGTCTGCACACAGCAAGCATGGCCTTGATTTAAACAACTTACTTTCACTTTTTATTTTATCACTTTATTTTATCAGTTTTGCTCTTATCAAGTTAGTTGCAGATGAACAGTAAGTATATATTTTCAAAAGAAACAGTAACAATATCAAACTTTCTGAGATGTGGTAAAAAAGGAAAAAAAATAGTATGAGATACTAGGGAAGTCACTAAGTTTTATCTTGAACTTTTGTCACTATCATCACCAACCCCACTGTGAGCATCACCCCTATTGCTTCTTTATAACAAGGGTAGTCCAGATCAAGAAATTATCTCTTCATTATTAGCTGAACGCCATTAAAAACCCACAGTCTGGAAAAACACATGCACCCGGTTGAGGTTTAGTGGTAGACTTCAAGTCAAGAGGCTGCAAAAGGTCTACTGTGGTTTAAATATGCCATTCTGTGGTTTTCTGATGGAAACCAGAAAGATGGGAATTCAGCAATCGCTTTTTTAATTGAACATTTTGAGATAATTGTAGATTCACATGTGGTTATAAAAAAATAGATCTCAATTACCCTTCACCCAGCTTTTCCCAATGGAAACATCTTGCAAATGTATAGTACAGTATCACAACCAGGGTACTGATACTGATAAGAGTCAAGATACAGAACATTTCCATCACTACAAGAATCTTTCATGTTGCCTTCATATAGTCCACTTCCCTCCTCTCACCTCCAACTCCTCTTTAATTACTCAGCAACCACAAATTTGTTTTCCATTTCCATTTTGTCATTTCAAAAATGTTACACAAATAGAATCAGATAGTATATACCTTTGTGGATTGTCTTTTTTCACTCAGCCTAATTTTCTGGAGAGTCACTCAGGCTGTTTTATTGATCGTTCATTCCTTCTGGTTCCTTAGTAGTATTCCATGGTATGGATGTGCCACACTTTATTTAACCATTCATTCATTAAAGGATATCTAGCTTATTTCCATTTTTGGCTACTATGAATAACACTGCTATACACATCAGTGTACAAGTTTTGTGTGAACATAAGTCTTCATTTCTTTGGGATAAATGCCCAGGAATGCAATTCACTGGGTTGTGTGGTAGTTGCAGGTTTAGTTTTGAAAGAAACGGCTAAATGTGATCCAGAATTACTATTACGACATTTCAACCAGCAGTGAATGAGTGATCCAGTGTCTTTGCGTCCTTACTAGAATTTGGTGTCACTAATTTATTTTAGCCATTCTAATGCATGGTTATCTTATGGTTTTAATTGCATTTCTCTAATGGCTTATGATGTTAAAACATCTTTTCCTGAACCAAATTGCCATCTGTATATGCTCTACAATGAAATATCTACATGTTTTTTTGCCAATTTTCTTTCTTTTTTTTTTTTTTTTAGATTTTATTTACTTATTTGACACACACAGAGAGAGCGGGAGACAGTGAGCATAAGCGGGGGAGCGGCAGGCAGAGGGAGAAGCAGGCTCCCTGCTAAGCAAGCAGCCCAATGTGGGACTCCATCCCAGGACCCTGGGATCATGACCTGAGCTGAAGACAGATGCTTAACTGGCTGAACCACCCAGGCTCATTTTTTAACTGGACTTTTAATGTTTCTTTTAATTCTATGTTTTGAAAGTTTACATATTTTAGTAGTTCTCCCCCCAGATATGTGGTTTGCAAATATTTTCTCCCAGTCTGTAATTTGTCTTTTCATCCTCTGAGCAATGTCTTTCCCAGAGCAGAATTTTTTAGTTTGAATTAAGTCCAACTTACTAATTTTTCCTTTTATAAAGGACGCTTTTGGTGTCAAGTCTAAGAACACTGCCTAGCCCCAGATCCCTCCTATGATTTCCTACTTTTCCCCCCCCTAAGTTGTAGAGTTTTATAGTTTGAGTTAATTTTTGTGTAAGATGAGAGCTTTATATTGAGATTCATTAAAAAAAAAAATCTACGGATGTCAAATTGCTCCAGCTTCATTTGTTCAAAAAACTACCTTATCTTCATTGTAGTTCTCTTGTATCCTTTGTAAAAAATTAGCTGGGCATACTTGTGTTGGTCTGAGTTCTCTACTCTGTTCCATTGATATGTCTATATCTTTGCGAATAGTTTTGATTAGTACAGCAGTATAGTAAGTTTTGAAATCAGACTGAGTCTTTCCACTTTATTCTTTTTCAAAATTGTTTTAGCTATTTTTTTTTTAAAGATTTTTATTTATTTATTTGTCAGAGAGAGAGAGAAAGCCAACACAAGCACACAAGCAGGCAGAGGCAGAGAGAGAAGCAGGCTCCCGCTGAGCAGATAGCCGGATGTGGGACTTGATCCCAGGATACTGGGATCATGACCTGAGCCAAAGGCAGTGGCTTAACCAACTGAGCCACCCAGGCGTCCCTGTTTTGGCTATTCTAGTACTTTTGTCTTTCTATATAATAGAATAATTTTGTATAGATCTACCAAAAATCTTGTTGGGATATATGTGAAACCTGTGCGTCAATGTAGAGAAACAATATCTCCCCTATTTTGAGCCTTCCAATGGATAAACTTGTTACAACTATTTATTTATTTATTTAATTTTAAACAAAGATTTATTTGTTTATTTGTCAGAGTGAGCACAGGCAGACAGAGAGAGGAGGAAGCAGGCTTCCTGCTGAGCAAGGAGCCCGATGCGAGACTTGATCCCAGGATGCTGGGATCTGGACCTGAGCCGAAGGCAGCCGCTTAACCAACTGAGCCACCCAGGCATCCCAAACAACTATTTAGATACTTGGTTTCTTTCAGTATTTTATAGTTTGCAGCATGTAAGTCCTGTATGTGTTTTGTTAGACTTATACTTGTCATTTTTACAGTGATTGTAATTGGTATGGTATTGCAGTTGATACTGTATCTAATTACCAGTATAAAGAAATACAGCTTATCTCTGTATGTTTATTTATTATTTTTGAAGATTTTATTTATTTATTTGACAGCTAGATCACAAGTAGGTAGAGAGGCAGGCAGAGAGAGGAAGGGAAGCAGGCTCTCTGCTGAGCAGAGAACCGAATGTGGGGCTCGATCCCAGGACCCTGGGATCATGACCTGAGCCGAGCGAAGGCAGAGGCTTTAACCCACTGAGCCACCCAGGTGCCCCTCTGTACGTTTATTTTGTATCTTGCAACCTTGTTAAACAATCATTAGGTGGCATGGTTTCCCTGTATGTAGCATTCTTCTCTTGCTGCTTTTAAAACTTTTTCTTTATCTTCATCTTTTATCAATTTGACTATATGAACTCGGTGCAGTTTTGTGTTTATCCCATTTGGGGTTCTTTAGGCTTTTTGGATCTGTAAATTAACATTTTCCACCAAATTTGGGAAGTTTCTGGCCATTATTTCTTTAAATACTTTTTTGCCCCTTCCTCACTCTTTAGGACTCCCAAATCCACGTTGAACTGTTTGATATTGTTTTATACTAAGGCACTATGCATTTTTTCCAGTCTTTTCTCTCTCTGTTCTCCAAACTGAGTAATTTCTATTCATCTGTCTTCAACTTGAATCTTTTTTTCTGCTATCTCAATTTCTGCTAAACCTACCTAGTAAAATTTTCACTTCAGTTACTGTACTTTTTTTTTTTTTTTAAAGATTTTAATTATTTATTTGACAGAGATATCCTAAGTAGGCAGAGAGGCAGGCAGAGAGAGAGAGAGAGAGAGAGGAAACAGGCTCCCTGCTGAGCAGACAGCCCAATGCGGGGCTCGATCCCAGAACCCTGGGATCATGATCTGAGCCGAAGGCAGAGGCTTTAACCCACTGAGCCACTCAGGCGCCCCTCAGTTACTGTACCTTTTGTTTTGAAATTTTTTTCTTTTAAAAACACAGTTTCCGTTTTTCTTTTGGGGTCCTTTATCTATTCACTAATATTATGCTTACCTTCATTTCTTAGAATTTATAATAGCTACTTTTAAATCTGTTTGCTAAATCTATTATCTGGGCTCACTTTAAGTTAAGTGTCCATTAACTACTTTTTATCTTGAATATGGATTGCATGCCCCCATTTTTTTGTATGTATAGTTAAGTTTTAGCTAAAAACTTAACACCGTATATATTATATTACAGTACTTTGAAATCTGTTTTGTTTTTCTGAGGATTTTTCTGTTGTTGTTCTATTAAGCAGTTAAATTCCCTGGCTTCAAACTGTGAAACTCATATCTACTATATGTAGCAACTAATGTCTTTGCTTAATTTTTCAGCATCCAGCTGTTCTCCTTTTGGCCTGACTCTGATGATCTCTGCTGAGCATGAGCACATCAACAAAGAACCTGAACAGATTTTATAGTCAGATTTTAAGGTTTATCCTTCCCCTGGTCTCTTTGTTTCTAGCAATCTCTCAAAATTTCTAAATGCTTTGCCAGTTCTCAGTTCTACCTTGTGACACCTCAAGACAGTAAGAATTTCATTTTCTGTCAATTGAGCTCTGTGCCATCTTACCCATAGTTCAGACAATGCACTCAACCAAAGGCACAACACACTTGCAAATCACAGTAAGAGGCAGTTATGTCTTTTAAGGGTATACCCCCTTTTCATTTCTCTCTACTTTTTCTCAGGTTCTCTGGTATATACTTTACAAATGCATTGTTTAGTGATGAGGGAGGCATTCAGACAGTTTATACTTAGATTCTATTATCTTAGTACTTCTGTATCTCTTTTGTCTCCAAAACTTCACTTCAAAGTTCAAATCAGAGTAACTGGAAATTTATCAGTCTGAATGGGTACTAGGAGAGCAGGCAGCGGTTAAAGAGCAACTCCAGGCAAGAAAGCCACAAACATGAAGTAATCTGACACTCTTCTCAAAATTTTATGTCTCTGTTCATTTTCTAGTGCATTTGAATATTATTACTTTTCATTTTTATTTATTTATTTATTTTTTAAAGATTTTATTTATTTGAGAGAGAGAGAGAGAATGAGAGAGAAAGCATGAGAGGAGAGCGGTTAGTGGGAGAAACAGACTCTCTGGCGATCAGAGAGCCCGATGTGGGACTTGATCCCAGACTCCAGGATCATGACCT
>RCUC01120814.1:0-13483 GCA_003697995.1 Taxidea taxus jeffersonii
GGGGGGTCCCCAGCTACCAGCTTAACCTTTAAGGTGGGCTCTGGAAGTAAACACTGGGGACCTGGGCTGGTGTCCCCTCTCTAGGGCATCTGGCCCAGACTAAGTAGGGGATCCTCCTCCCCTTTGTAATTTGGGGGAGGGGATGCTTGATTGCCCCCACTCCTGCCCAGAGTTTGCACAGCTGGCTTGACTAGGTGGGGGAGGGTTGCAGATGTAGAGGTTCAAGTGTTTATGAGACCCCCTTCTCTCCACCTTTGTTTTTGCTGAGGGAGCATGAAATGATGGGGAGATGCATAGTCTGGGGATTGAAAAGAGGGCCTCGGGCCGCCTGGGTGGCTCAGTGGGTTGAACCTCTGCATTTGGCTCAGGTCGTGATCTCTCAGGGTTCCTGGGATCAAGCCCCATGTAGGGCTCTCTGCTCAGTGGGGAGCCTGCTTCCCCCTCTCTCTCTGCCTGCCTCTCTGCCTACTTGTGATCTCTCTATTTCTCATTCAAATAAATAAATAAAATCTTAAAAAAGGGGGGGGGCCTGCCTAGAGAGGCAGACCCCCTCCATATGCTTAGGAGAGGGTGGAGGAGGGGAGCTGTGATCATAGCCACACTCTTAAGGCCTGCATTCCGAACCACCTTGTGGATTCCCACACTTCAGGGGTGGGAGGGAAGGGGGGAGCTGTAGAGACCTGACTGAAGCCACCCATACTTAAGCAGGTGTTTCTTTGGCAGCATCCCCTGCCTGTATCTATCTCCTCACATTCCTCCAGGCAGAGGTCAGCACTAGAGAGGGTAAGGGGAATCTAAAGCAACAGAACCCACGCCTGGAATTTGGGATACCGAGTTTTGAATTCCAGCTTTGCTCCTCTTTTAGAGCAAATGATGAGACAACTGACTTCCCTACTCTGAGCTCTGGCCTTACCATCTGTATTTGGTACCTGCAGCTTGGTGAGAATCAATAGACAAGGTATGTCCAGTCACCTACCCTGATGCCAGCCATGTAATCAGTTCTCAATATACTTTAGCTCTTTTCTGCTTTCTGTGAGGTTATCTCTTATTTCTAGAGTGTCAGGAGTGGGCTGGATTGGACTGGAAGATTAGCGATAGTGTGGAGGAAAGAGACTGATTGCTTTGAACCTTTTCTTTCTCTACTGTCCATGAGATTGCCTTCCCCCAATCCTGTGACCACTTACCCCTGAGGCCACTCATTCCAAACAACTAGCCTGGCCAGATTCCATGGTGATCACCAATCACCTGGGTGGACAAAGGGGCTTGCAACCCACTGGATAGGGACTTTGCCTTCTGTAAATGAATCTGAAGTCCCATTCTAGATTACACATATGGAAGTTGGAAGTCAAGAAAGAAGCAAAAAAGTGGGGCGCCTGAGTGGCTCAGTGGGTTAAAGCCTCTGCCTTTGGCTCAGGTCATGATCCCAGGGTCCTGGGATCAAGCCCCCACTCAGGCTTTCTGCTCAGCAGGGAGCCTGCTTCCCTTCCTCTCCCTCTGCCTGTCTCCCTGCCTACTTGTGATCTCTGTCAAATAAATAAATAAAATCTTTAAAAAAAAAAGAAAGAAGCAAAAATGTGTCAGGCATACAGTTTGTAGCAGGCACTGTGCTAGGTGTTTCATACCTGCGATCCCACTTACTTTTCATAACGACCTTAGGAGGAAGATGTTATTACCTCCATTGAACAAGCAAAAAACTGAGATTCAGAGAGATTAATAAATTTGAACTTGTCTGTATAACATTCTTCTCCTTCTTCTTGCCTACTAATTAGTTAAACCTCCTTTAAACCTCAGTTTCCAGCTTCATCTCCCTCTGGGAAGGAACCCCTCCCACCCCAGGTGATCTAGTGGCCCTGTTTTCTTTAAGGAAATACCATCTCAGTTTTTTTGAATGGATGATTAAGGTAAATAGTTTAAGTTCTTGAGGAAACAGACTTAAAGAGTTTAAATATCTTCCCCAAGGTCACACAGTTAACAAGTACTCAACCTAGTGCTCTTCTCCCTGGTTTACTTCTAGTTAGGGGCCAGACCTGGGGAAGGAGAGGACGCCTTTGGAGCAATTTTCAGAATTGTGGTACTGGCAAAAATGGGAAGTTAAGAGCTGTCTGGTAGGTGGACCTGAGGTGTGGTAGGGAGGCAGGGAGCCTATGTAGAAGGACTTCAATGTAATGACATGTCCAAGAGGATGGCAAGCTTAGCTGATTGGGATGGATGGATATGAACACCTAGTACTTTTTGTTCTTTTTGAGGTGAAATTACATGCTATATATTAATCATTTTAAAGTGAATAATTCAGGGGCGCCTGGGTGGCTCAGTGGGTTAAAGCTGTTGCCTTCGGCTCGGGTCATGATCCCAGGGTCGTGGGATCGAGCCCCATATCAGGCTCCCTGCTCTGCAGACAGCCTGCTTCCTCCTCTCTCTCTCTCTGCCTGCCTCTCTGCCTACTTGTGATCTCTGTCAAATAAATAAATCTTTTTTAAAAAAAGTGAATAATTCAATGACATTCCAGTATTTTTAATACCAGTCACTAGCGCAGGATGGACTGTAGACATGGATGAAGTAAAGTAGGAGGTACTGAGGAGAAGAGTTGAGGTGAGGAAAGGAGAGAGGAAGGGGAGCCCTACAGAGAGGCAGGCAGCAGAAGCAAAAAGGCCAGCTTGTTCCCAAAAAAGAGGTGGGTTCCTGCTTCCAGCTCCTAGAACCTGTCCCATCCAGCTCTCCTGACCTTGACTTTGTCCTGCTCTATTTTCTCCCACATTTCCTTACCCCTGAAACACCCACAAATACAGGCATCACTCTCTTTAAAGGATGAATTTTCTTTTTCCATCAAGGATGTAGATGATATATGTCTTAATGGCTATATCTCTAGCACCTAACAGAACGCCTAGAACCTAGTATATGTCCTACAACTTTGCTGAATGATATAAGAATTTGGACAGGATTTATCCTCCCCTGCCTGAGCACATGATGCCTTTCCCTCTTGTCCATTTACCATCATTATCACCATCACCACATACAACCACCACTTCTTTCTCTGCCAAAGCAGTTTCCTAAAGTATGTAAGAAACTCCCAGGAAGGGGTGTCTGACTGGCTCAGTCTGTAGACTATGCAACTTTTGATTTGGGGTTGTAAGGTTGAGCCCCACATTGGGTATAGAGAAATAAAATCATAAGAAAAATCATTAAAAAAAAACACTCATAATCTCCCAAGAAACCTGTTAAATATACAGAAGTCCCCACCTCCGGATGGAAGAAATCTTCTTTCCTGAGAAGGAAGAGGATCTGTAGTCTGCATTTTATTTAATTAATTTATTTATTTATTTTTAGTAGTCTGCATTTTAAAGAAATTTCTCTGATGATTCTTACGCATGCCCATGTTTGGGAATAGTTCTTTTTTTTTTCCTAAAAGGGTCCCTGCCCTTCAGAGCATTCCCACCAAGTGGATGAAACCTATTCATTCATTTCTCCTTCAATAAGCACCTGCTTAGGGGCACCTGGGTGGCTCAGTGGGTTAAGCCTCTTCCTTTGGCTCAGGTCATGATTCCAGGGTCCTGGGATCGAGCCCCGCATTGGGACCTCTGCTCAGCAGGGAGCCTGCTTCCCTTCCTCTCTCTCTCTCTCTCTCTCTCTGCCTGCCTCTCTGCCTATTTGTGATCTCTTTCTGTCAAATAAATAAATAAAATCTTTTAAAAAAAAAATAAGCACCTGCTTAGTACAGCTGTGGAACTAAGGAGCCTCACTGAGTGCCTCTGCCCCAATGGATCAACCCTTCCTCAGTCTCAATTTTTCCCTTAGTAGAAGGGGGATAGTAATCTTTGCTTTTCTACTTCTTCCGGTGATATTGCAAGAATCCAATGACATATGGCAGCAAGTAGAAGACCAAACCATTCCTCAAAAGTGGGTTTTGGGAACTAAAAATAAAGCACCAAAAGAGAGAGCACCTGAAGGGCTGCAGGTCCCCAGCAGAGTAACTACAGCCCAGGTATATTAATTATCTAATACGGTGGAATAAGTTAGCCTCAAACTTAGCATTTTAAGACAATAAACTTCAGTTATTTCACTCAGTTTTTTCCGGTCAGGAATCCAGAAGTGACTTAGCTGGTGTTTTAGTTCAGGGGCTCTCACAACATTATAATCAAGCTGTTTTCGGGGTCCACAAGGTTTGACTGGGGCTAGAGAATCTGCTTCAGGTTCATTCTCATGGTTGTTGGTAGGCCTCCGTTCTTCAGTGGCTGTTGGACAGAAGCTTCAGCTTTTTGCTTCGTGGACTGTCCATAAGGCTGCTTCACAACATGGCACATTACTTTCAGAGAGAGAGAAACAAGAGCACCCGGGCTGAAAGCCTTAGTCTTTTGGTAACGTCATCTCAGAAGAGCTAGATCATCATTTCTACTTTATGGTATTGGCCATACAGATCAATCCTGCTACAATATAGGGGTGTGGGGGGGCTGAGAAGAGTGTGAATAAGAAGAAGCAGGGATTATTGGGGGCCATCTGAAGGTTTCCAAACACACCATGTCTGGTCTTCAGCATTGGTTGCAGTCCTAGAGATTCAATTTAAGTAGTGAATCAGAACGTAACAGATTCAGGAGACTGACGCACACAGATTAAATACACGTGAAACATTATCTTGGTAGGCTCTCCCTCTTTGGAATACTTTAGTTAAACTCGTCTTCTTTTGAAACACAACACATAGGTTATGGGTTCCCACTTCACAGCCTATGTGCTGACTGTTCTTCTGACCTCAGAATGCTCTTCGAATGGCTAAGTCCTCTGTGTGCTTCTGGTCTTACTTCACATGTCTCCTCAAAGGCCTTACCTGTTCACATCATATAATATAGTTTCCACTTTTACACTCTCCATCCCAAATATTTTCTGATAGCACTTAGTGGCTCTCTGATATTATTTTGACTCTATTTACATGGTAGATTGTCTCCCCAGTAGAATTTGAGCTCCACTAGGGAGGGTTTTTGTTTTTGTTTTTGTTTTCTATTTTGACATTGCTGTATCTCCAGTGGCTAGAACAGTGCCTGGTATATAGTAGGCGCTCAGTAAATAACCAGAGTGCTGATTTGCTAATTCATACTGGAAAATATGTTGTGTGAACTGGGCATTTTTGTCTCACTTGATCAACACACATTCTCAACATAGAAAATGATATGGGAAGGGGCGCCTGGGTGACTCAGTGAGTTAAGCCTCTGCCTTGGACTCAGGTCATGATCCCAGGGTCCTGGAATCAAGCCTGAGTCAGGCTCCTTGCTCAGCAGGGGAGCCTGCTTCTCCCTCTCCCATGCCCCCTGCTTGTGTTCCCTTGCTCTCTGTGTCTCTCTCTGTTAAATAAATAAGTCTTAAAAAAGAAAAAAAAAAAGACAGAAAATGGTATGGGAAGTCAGTTACTATATCCCGTAAGTCTTTGGTGAGCATGGAGTCAAGCAAGGACACATGATGGTAGTTTCCCAAAGTTTGGTGGTCTATGAGGTTTTATTTATTTATTTTTTAAATATTTATTTATTTATTTATTTTAGAGAAAGAGAGAGAGCGCAGGAGAGAGGGGCAGAGGGAGAGGGAGAGAGAATCTTTTTTTTTTTTTTAAGATTTTATTTATTTATTTGACAGAGATCACAAGCAGGCAGAGAGGCAGGCAGATAGAGAGGTAGAAGCAGGCTCCCCACTGAGCAGAGAGCCTGATGCGGGGCTTGATCCCAGGACCCTGGGATCATGACCTGATCAGAAGGCAGAGGCTTTAACCCATTGAGCCACCCAGGCGCCCCAGGGAGAGAGAATCTTAAGTAGACTCCCCACTGAGCATGGAGCCCAACTTGACTTGACACAGGGCTTCATCTCAGGACCTTGACATCATGACCTGAGCTGAAATCAAGAGTTGGACACTCAACTGATTCAGCCACCCAGGTGCCCCTTTCCTTTTATTTTTTTAATTAAAATTTTTTTAAAATTTTTAATTGTTTTAAAGATTTTATTTATTTATTTGAAGAGAGAGAGAGTGAGATCACAAGTAGGCAGGCAGGGAGGGGGGAAGCAGGCTCCCTGCTGAGCAGGGAGCCTGATGCAGGGCTCGATTCTAGTACCCTGAAATTATGACCTGAGCCAAAGGCAGAGGCTTTAACCCACTGAGCCACCCAGGCGCCCCTAAAAAAAATTTTTTTTTAAATTAATGCCTATGTCCAACGTGGAGCTCGAATGCACAATGCTAAGATCAGGAGTTGCATGCTCTACGAGCTGAGCCAGGCAAGCAGGTACTTCTGAGGTTTTCCTTTATGGCTCTTGGAAATGCCCCTGCCAGGGGTGCATTAGTTGGTGACTTAGTCGGTTAAGCATCTGCCTTCAGCTCAGATCTGGGATCAAGTCCTGCATTGGGCTCCCTGCTCAGCGAGGAGCCTACTTCTCACTCTCCGGCTCCCCCTGCCTGTGCTTGCTCTCCCTCTGGCTCTCCCTCTCTGTCAAGTAAATAAATAAAATCAGAAAGAAAGAAAGAAAGAAAGAAAGGCAGGCAGGCAGGCAGGCAGGAAGGAAGGAAGGGAGGGAGGGAAAGAAAGAGGGAGGGAGGAAGGGAAAGAAAAGAAATGCACCTACCAGGCACCTAACTGTCTCAGTTGGTGGACCATGTGACTCTGGATCTCAGGGTTGTGATTTCAAGCCCCATGTTGTGTGTAGAGATTACTGAAAAATAAAATCTTTAAAAAAAATAAGAAAGGAAGAAATGCACCTGCTAAGGAGACAATAAACCATAACACACTTGTCTGGGCGGCACTGGAGATCCAAAGATATATTCTTACCTTTAAAAAATATATATTTTATTTACTTATTTGACAGAGAGAGTGAGAGAGCACAAGCAGAGGAGCACAGTGGGAGCGAGAGAGGCAGGCTTCCCACTGAGCAGGGACCCCGACATGGGGCTTAATCCTAGGACCCTGGGATCATGACCTGAGCTGAAGACAGATGCTTAATGACTGAGTCACCCAGGCACCACCCCCCCTTTTTTAAAAAATATTTTATTTTATTTTATTTTAAATATTATTTATTTATTTATTTGACAG
The DNA here is from genome assembly GCA_003697995.1 of Taxidea taxus jeffersonii. NCBI lineage: Eukaryota > Metazoa > Chordata > Mammalia > Carnivora > Mustelidae > Taxidea > Taxidea taxus. The sequence continues at coordinate 7,053 of RCUC01120814.1, forward strand.
AGATCACAGGCAGGCAGAGAGGCAGGCAGAGAGAGAGAGAGGAGGAAGCAGGCTCCCTGCCGAGCAGAGAGCCCGATGCGGGGCTCGATCCCAGGACCCTGGGATCACGACCTGAGCCGAAGGCAGAGGCTTTAACCCACTGAGCCACCCAGGCGCCCCAATATTTTATTTATTTATTTGGAAGGGAGAGAGCACAAGCAGGGGGAGCAGGAGGCAGAGGAAGAGAAAGAAGCAGGTTCCCTGCTGAGCAAGGAGCCTTATGCTGGACTGGTCCCAGGACCCTGAGATTGTGACCTGAGATGAAATTAAGAGTTGGACGTTTAACCAACTGCATCACCCAGGTGCCCCTATATATTCTTATCTTTTTTAGTAGATTCCATGCAGACATACTTATGAGAATAGACTGTCTCATCAGAAGATGAAAAAAAATGGCACAGTTTTCTGCTTTAACATTAAATGTTCTTCCCAAAGCCCTATCACCAGAGTAATGGCCATAATTAGAGTCCAAATTACCCAGTATTTATTGGGCATCTCTTAGAATTTGTCTCTTCCAGGTTGCTTTTTCTGCCCATGGGTCCTGTTCCAGTGCTATAATAAAATCACTTTGGGGAGGTGGGGCACGTGGGTGGTGGTTCAGTGGATTAAGCCTCTGCCTTCCGCTCAGATTATGATCCCAGGGTCCTGGAATCGAGCCCCGCATCGGGTTCTCTGCTCAGCGGGGAGCCTGCTTCCCCTTCTCTCTCTGCCTGCCTCTCTGCCTACTTGTGATCTCTGTCTGTCAAATAAGTAAATAAAGTCTTTAAAAAAAAATCCCTTTTTGGAGGGAAAAATAAAGGATACGTTTCTTCCATAGAGGAACAATTGTGCCAACCCATATTGGTTCTTAATGATTTCTCATAAGCAAATTATTTCCAAATTCTTGGAAATAAAATTTAGTGTTTCCCCCATTTGACAATTTTATGAAAAAATTTGACAAATTTATGAAAAAATGAGCTTTTAAAGCCCATTTGGAAAGACAAAACTAATACACTTGAAATATTAAGAAAATAAAAGGAGGTTGTATTTTTTAAAAAAATTTATTTATTTATTTGACAGAGAGATCACAAGTAGGCAGAGAGGCAGGCAGAGAGAGAGAGAGGGTGGGAAGCAGGCTCCCTGCTAAACAGAGAGCCCAATGCAGGACTCCATCCCAGGACCCGAGATCATGACCTGAGCGGAAGGCAGTGGCTTAACCAACTGAGCCACCCAGGCACCCCAAAAGGAGGTTGTATTAATTGACGCAGGCTGCCATAACAGAATACCATAGACTAAAAAAAAAAAAAAAAAGAATACCATAGACTAAGTGGCCTAAACAACAGAAAATTATTTTCTCATAGCTTTAGAGGCTGGAAGTTCAAGATCAAGGTATTCACAGGGCTGGTTTCTGGTGAGACCTCTTTCCCTGGCTTGTAGGTCTCTCTTTCTCTTCTGACACTAGTCCTATTGGATTAGGCTCCCATCTTTATTATGTCATTAAATTTAATTACCTCCATAAAAGCTGTATCTCCAAATACACTCAGATTGGGGCTGGAGCCCTTCACCATATAAATTTTTCCTGGATGAGGAGGAGGGTTACAATTCAGTCCCTACAGAGGTCCTTTCCTTTCATGAATTTTTTTTGTGTGTGTGTGTGAGAATGTATGTTGATATAACCTTCCTAAAGAGCAGTTTGGCATTATCCACTGAAATTTCAATTGTATACCTCCTTTAACTCAGCAATCTCTTTGGAAGGAAACTATTCTATAGACAGAATGTACAAATGGTTGAAGATACATGTACATGTGTACAAGAATGTTCACTGTAACTTAATCTGTAATAGTGAAAAATTTGAAATAACTTAAATACAATTTAAATAATAGTATAGTCATATAACAGAACTGGTACTCACTAAGGTATCAGTAAATAAGATCTCAGTAAAAACTAGTCTATTGTTACTAGGATATTGTTAGTATATTGAAAAAAAGCAAGTTATAGAAACATATATATGGAATGGTCACTTTTTTTTTCTTGGTAAAGACTTTTTTTTTTAAGATTTTATTTATTTATTTGACAGAAATCACAAGTAGGCAGAGAGGCAGGCATAGAGAGAGAGGGGGAAGCAAGCTCCCCGCTGAGCAGAGAGCCCGATGTGGGGCTCAATCCCAGGACCCTGGGATCATGACCTGAGCTGAAGGCAAAGGCTTTAATCCACTGAGCCACCCAGGCACCCCGATAAAGACTTTTTTAAAAAGATTATTTATTTGTCAGAGAGAGAGAGCCCGTGCGCACAAAAGGGTAGCAACAGGCAGAGGGAGAAGCAGGCTCCCTGCTGAGCAAGGAGCCCTATGTGGGACTCAATTCCAGGACCTGGGATCATGACCTGAGCTGAAGGCGGGAAATTAAGCGACTGAGCCACTCAGCCATCCTGATTTTTTTAATTTTTTATTTTTAAGTAATATTTACACCCAATGCAGAACTCAAACTTTCCCTATATATTATTACATGCATACAAAAAGTGTGGATAAAAACATACCAGAAGCGACAAGGATTAAATTTGTGGAGTAGAACTGGAATTTGCAGGCCAAGAACATTTTATATATAGTTTTGCGCTATATATATACACACACATATACATATATATGTATAGTTTTGCGCTATTTGGTTTTTATATTTACATTTTATTATATATTAATATGCAATATTATATACATATTATGGTTTTGTGCTATTTGATTTTTTTTCACATTTATTTATTTGAGAGCGACAGCGACAGCAAGAGCATGGGCACACGGGGCGAAAGGAAGGGGCATAGGGAAGGGGAGAGACAAACTTAAGCTGACTCTACCCTGAGTGCCAGCGCAACTGGGGCTAGATCTCCAGATCCCGAGATCATGACCTGAGCCGAAACCAAAGAGTCAGATGCTTAACGGACTGCACCACCCTCTTCAGCATCATTGAAAATATTTTTAAACTTTTGTTAATAGAAAAATTTTTTTAAAAAAATATTTTATTTATTTAAGAGAAAGAGAGCACGGGAGGAAAGAGGTCAGCAGGAGAAGCAGACTCCTTGCTGAGCAGGGAGCCGGATGCAGGACTCCATCTCAGCACTCCAGGATCATGACCTGAGCCAAAGGCAGTTGTTTAACCAACTGAGCCACCCAGGCACCCTAGAAAACTTTTTTAAAAATAAGTAAACAGTAAGAATGAGCTTCTAAAAGGCAAATGAATGACTAGCAGTGATAGTGATGGACTGTGGAAATATAGCGAGGGATCATGGTTGGTTGGGAAAATCAGAAAGCTTTCCTGGATAAAAGAGGGCATGAATGATGTTTCCAAGTTCGAATATTCCAAACAGAAAAACAAAGGCCTGTGAACACCAGTTGTCTTTGTAGGACAGCGAGATAATGTGCAGCAGCAGGAAATACCTTTGGTAATGAGGTGCCAGTGTAGGTTTGAGTAGTTCAGAGAGACCACAAGAATGTATTTTAAGATTAAGCTCTACAAACTTCCATTTATAAGATAACTTAATAGTAGATAGGTAATGTGCAACATTACATAGCTAATACTGCTGTATAATATATAGGAAAGTTGTTAAAGAGTAAATCTCATCACAAGGAGAAAAAAAAATTTTTTTTACCTATGTGAGAAGATGGGTTAGCTGAACCTATCTATGGTGCTAATTGTTTCAAAGTATTTGCTAATCAAACAATCATGCTACATGCCTTAAACTTACACAGTGGTGTATATTAAATATTTCCTAACGAAACTAGAAATAAAGGAAGATTAAACTATAATAACAACAAAAGATTAAACTACCGGTAGTGGCGCAGTAAGAGATTAGGTGAAAGTTAGCTCCTGGGGTGCGGGTGCCCACTAGAGGGTGCTGATTCAAAGCATAGGTGCACTTGGGCTACGTCGTAAAAGGAAAGTACCGCACTATAGAATGTCAGATAAAGAGGGCGTTTGGACAGTTGGACAAATTAGGAAAATAAAGAGATGTGTAAATGTTAACGCTCCATTATTACCGCGCGCTCCCCAACCCACAGAACAACAAAACTGAGCTTGACAATATTACTGTAGCACGTGCCACTGAGGTACCACTTAAAGCAACTACTATTCCCAGGGTCCCTTGCGAAGCCAGAGCCCTCTTCCCAGGTGGGAGTGGGTCTCGCCGCAGGGCCTTTTGGGATCCGTAGTTTTGCAGTGTCTTCCGGGAATTGTAGTTCCCTTCCCACAATCTGCTGGGCGAGGCGGCGCCGGCGACCAGAGCTGCGCTGGGTGTTCAGGGGCCAAGATGGCGGCGCGCCGGGGACGGAGAGACGGAGTCGCGCCGTCTCTGAGTGGGGGCCCCGGACCTGACCCCGGCGGTGGAGTCCGCGGCAGCAGTTGGGGGAGTCGGAGCCAAACGCCATATGGGACTGTGGACTCTGTGAGTGGCGGGGAGCAGGTGAGAGGCTGGCGGGCGGCCCGCAGCTGGCAGCAAAGCGGCGTGTGCCGGGCGGTGACACGTGGACGCCACAGGAAAGGGAGGAAGCGCTTGGGAGGCGATGCCGGCTGGCTGCGGGAGACGGGTTGGGCCGAACGGACTTGGGCTGTTTGTTGGAGGGACGCAGGCAGAGACGGGGCTCCCCACAGCCGTTCCTTCGGAACGCCGGAGGGGCATAGCCGGGTGTTGGAAACATGGCCCGTGCTGGGGTTCAGAGATTGGGACTTGGAATCCAGGGTTAAGACCTCTCTCTAAGGATGCCGAGTGGGGGTGCCCCTGGCACCGCGCTGCAGTGTCTTTTCGAAGCCACGTGGGGTGGGGGGAGCAATTTTCCCGGGAGAACTTGTCGGCTTCCCCTCCCCCTCTAGGCGGCTCTGGCACCCACGTGGGTTGGGCTTCTGGTTGGGGGGGGGGTGGCCCGCGGGTCCACGTGGGGGCGGGGAGGGTATGTCCACGTGGCTCCCGCTCCAGGCTGCGGGGCATCCAGTATCGGCGTTGGAGCCGCACTGCTGGGAACTGGGTGTGTCTCAGCCCGTCCCGCCATCTCCGACAGGGTTGGGGGCCCGTGGCGGGGAAGGAAGGTAGGGGCTGGTAGAGTCAACTTTGCCCAGGGTCTTGGAGTAATTTTTTTCTCCTTCATTGGTCCACGGCGCCTCGATAGCGAACGGTGAAGGACCTTACAGATGTGCGGGGAGTCAGTTCCCTGCGGATGGTGGAGTGTGTTGGGGAGGGCAGAAGGCTGAGGTTAAAGGGTTGTGGAATAAGCTTGTGGTGGCTTCTGTCTGACCGGCTTGTGGTGGCTTGCCAGTCATGGGCACTGGCGTTTTGGTCGCCTTTGGACCTGGCTCATTCGTGATTCAAGGTGCACGGAGAGTGTCAGCGTATACATGGGACAAGCCTAAGTAAGGGAAAGAATCCTTTCTCCTTCCCTTTTTCCTTCAGCCTCTCTTTTGAGGAAGCAGCTAAGGCTTCTGTGAACTGACACATAAAAATTAAGGTGATCTGTATTTAAAGCTTTTGGAATTTTGCTGGGGATGGGAAAAATTGGAGGCGATTTAACTATTCAACACTAGTTGAACATTTATTGGATGGGGGTAGCTTCTTCTGTCAGATTCTATTTCCTTGGTTTTCATTTCTCCATAAATTAGAAAGTCTTATCTCACTCCTCAGCAGAGGGCTTCTTAAAAGTTGCCACCTAGAATGGTGGGCAGGACTTAGTTTGAACTGTTTTCTCCTAAGCAATTAAGCTGAGTCCTTGAAAGCTTTTGGGTGTTTTATTTAGCTTGGGTTTGGTTTTGGTTCTAGGTGGGAATTGGGCTGCAGGCTACCAGGTAATGTCAGTTCCAGCAGACCAGTCCAGGCCCTTGCTTCAGAAGCCCTAGCTTGGGAGCTGTTCACCTTTTAGGGGAGAGGCAGGAAGGATCCATGACCCAGCTGTAATCCAATTTAGGCGGTCATCTGGGGTTGGAGAGGGTCTCGGGGAGAGATTTGTTTCCTCTCTCACCTCCCCCCTAAGAAAGGTGGATATGTGGAAGCTAGTCAGTCAACCAATATTTATTGAGATACTGTGTTCAGACATAAGGGATCTTGGGGTAAACAACACATAGTCCCTGTTCTCTAGGCTCATATGGTTTTATTGGTTTAGACAGATAATAAATGATGAGTGGGACAAAAGGAAAGTGCAGCATGGATAGGCTTGTATAATGAGCAGGGTCTGGGAAAGGACATTTTAAGTTGAAACTTGAAGGCTGTGTGTTGTGGGGAGGAAAGCTTTCATCAGAGGAAATAGTATAGGAAGGCCTTGAAGTGGGAGAGAACCTGGCTTATTGAAGAAATGGAGAGATCTGTATGTCTGTTGCATAGAGAGAGAGGCCCAGTGCTAAGAGAGAACACATACTGGAGCAGAGGAGCCTGGTGGGGAAGACTA
>RCUC01120815.1:0-16317 GCA_003697995.1 Taxidea taxus jeffersonii
TTTGATTTGGTAATATTTTTTTGAGAATTTTTGCATCTGTGAAGGATAACTATCTATAGTAATTTTTTCTCGTGATTTCTTTGTCTGATTTTGTTTTCAGAGTAATGCTGCCCTCATAAAAATGAGTTGGAAACTGTTTCTTCTGTTCTGTTTGTGTAAATTTTTTCCCACTCTTTTTCCTATCTAATTTCAGCTTTGATAATCTCTCTTGACCAATTTTCAAGTTCATTGATTGTTTCCTCAGCTGTGTCAAGTCTGTTGCTGAACCTGTCAAAGGCTTTGTAAAAATTTGTTACTGAATTTCTCAGTCTTTAGCATTTCAGGTGGACTCTTTTTAGCTTTTCTGTTCAACTTTTGTTGTTTCAGTGGTATTTGCCTCTGAGCATACCTATTGCTTGCCTGTTCCATTTGATCCTTCATTATTATTAATAATTAATTTAATTCATTGGCTGATAGTTCCAACATTTTAGTTATGTCTTAGTCTGCTCCTCTTGACTGTTTTGTCTCCTGACTGATTTGTTTGCCTTTGAGATTTTGTGTAGCTTATAATTTGGGAAGGGTGAGCGTGGTTTACCAAATTACCTTATTTGAAGGAATGATGCAAACAAAAGAATTTAAGGAGATTTTTTTTTTTTTAAAGATTTTATTTATTTATTTGACAGAGAGAGAGGGAGAGAGAGCAAGCAAACATAGGCAGAGGCAGAGGGAGAAGCAGCTTCCCTGCCAAGCAAGGAGCCCAATGTGGGACTCGATCCCAGGATGCTGGGATCATGACCTGAGCCGAAGGCAGCCGCTTAACCAACTGAGCCACCCAGGCGTCTCTTAAGGAGATATTTTTATACAACTTATAGAAAAGGCAGTAAGGCAGTGGTAACCTCAATATGCATGCATTGCCTTGGGGACCAGGGAAATCACCCCTATGACCAGGCTTATGCTTTTTGATTGAATGCTAGCTATCATATGCAGGATAGTAGAGATTGAAGTACATAGTATTTGTGTTAAGAAATGGGTATGACTCTTGTTCTGCTAAGTTGTTTGAGTTGTTTGTGCATAGGTTTGAACCAGTCTTTCCTGGAGTTGATTGGGTTTACGTGGGTTTTTTTTCTTGCTTTGGTTATATTCAGTGCATCATCAATTTTAAATACTTCTGTCATCATTTTGTGCTTAAAGGGTGGAGGTTAATTTGCTGAGAAGTTTTAACTCAATGTTTTTTTTTTAATTTCACCAAATCCTTAGGCCTTACTTATATATCTGTATTTCAGAGAGGCTGTCTCTGAGCACTTTAATTTTTTCTCTGTGCTGGAAGCTAATTTGCCTTACAGTGGTGAGCATGGAGCATACCTTTTGTCCTAGACCAACATTAATTGTAGGCAAGTTCTGTTTCCCTCTCTTCCTAGTAATCCTGCTTTTTCCCCACTAACAGTAGATCTCTATTGTTTGGGGCCAGGGTATTTCCTGTCCCTCCATCAGGAGTAGATATTGTTATCTAATTTTGAAAGAATTACGAAAATTTGAATTATAAAACTACTAGAAGAAAATATAAAAGAATACCTACATATTTTCTAAGCAAAATAAAGATACTAGCATATTTTTATAAAATTTTAAAAACTTGTGAATATTAAAAGCAAATTGCAAGTAGGGACATAAACATCCCTGTAAATTTAGATTTAAAATCAAATGAAATGATGGTTTTAAGATAATTTTTGCAATGAGAATAGCTGAAAAAAGGACTTTTAGGTATTATAACCAAAGAACATAAAGGCATGCAAATTAAAGGTTTCAGATATAAAGGTTATTTGCAATGCAGAGAATCTCAAAAATTCCTCCATCTTAAATTAGTTCTGATAGATTAATATGATAGCTTTAAAGCAAATTTAGAGAGCAAAGGAAGCAATTCTACAGTGTTGTTCAAAAATTTTTGTTTAATTGGGAAGTCCTTTGGCTTGTACTATTTGTATGTATGTATTAATGATCAATATATTTGTCTTCTATGAGACCTTTGAGATAGAACCTTTCTGGCGAAACAAATTTGTTTTCCTAAAGCAAGATTACTTTTGTTAATCCTTTAACATTTTTTAGCTTTGAAACTACTATGTGACAGGAGAGGATACTTTGCTACTTGATAAATTATTCAGAAGGCTTAATTGCAAGCTTTTAGGAACCCTAAAGATTATATTAGCCTTTACATGTTATATATTATTCCTAGAGAAGCAAAGTGGTTTGTCCAAAGTTAGTGGTAGAAGTAACCTAGACTTGTTTGACTCCTGTTCTTTGATTATACTATATGACTGCTAATTTCTAATTTGCTACATTTGGGATATACATCTTAAAACATCCATTTGTAAAGGGCTATATAGGATGGGAATTGACCAGTTTTAACCTAAGTGTTTGTGTATTTTCTGAAAAGTGAAGTTGGTTAGCCTTTTGAGTATTTCTCTTGGCCATTTAATGTTTGGTAATATAAAAATGTGTCCTGGAGTAACAGAATGTTTGGGGGATATTGATTTCAACTTTAAGTTTGTAGTTAAGGCTTTTTGTTTTTGTTTCTTAGGTCTGGTTTTCATATTTGTCAGCTGTTATTTTAAGGGAAAAATCTAAGGCCTCTCTTCCTGTGAGCTTCTGTGAACACAGGCCTTGGAATTAGAACACTATTTTATACACTCTTTAATTGAAAAAATAAATTATCTGTAGTAGTGAAGTATGTGTAGCTAGAAGACAATGCTTTCCTTTATATGGAGTAATTTATTTTTACTGCATATTTATGTTTTGTAGTAGGTTATAAATCTTATTATATATGTGGCTTTTTCTAGAATGTGCCAAAGAAAAGAATGACTAAAGATTCCCTATATTTTTACTGCTAGATCTTGTTTTGTTTTGGTTTCTTTGAAGCCAGAGGTCATTAATTTGAGAAATGTGCCTCAGAGCTGTATATTCTTGATCAAAAAGTTCCTTCATTATGTAGAATCTAGCTGCATCTTTGGGGAAGAAATATAGATAGCATGCTGAGGTTTTGAGTCAGTATTTTTAGCTTAGATTCTACTTTGACTTTCCCTTGTTTATAGCTTTAAATGTAAGAATAGAAGTTCTTTTCTTAATTAATTTTCGTGGACATGAGCAGAAGTATTTTTTAGAACTTTAAGTTCTGCTACAACTATTATGTGGCTAAGTGAAATCTTATGAGAACAATAGGAACATAACCCTTTAGGAACCTAACCTGTTCATATATGAAAGAGCTAATATAGCAGTTGAAGATGCAAAATGCTGACTGCCATGTAGCATATTTTAATAGTAGTTAATAGTTGAAGCATTTATGAGAGGGATGATGAAAAACAAATGGGCACCCCAGGAAGACCTTGCTGAATGCTCAATTGGCAGCTCAATGGCAGTTCATTTTGTTCTTGCTCATAGCTCCTCATTTCAGGAAAATTCTAATGTTTTGTGCATTCTTTCTAAATTAATAAATGGACTGTGCCACCCAGGTGCCCCTAAAGTTTCATTTTTAATAGAATATGTTGAGGGTGTCTGGGTGCCTGAGTTGTTAAGCGTCTGCCTTTGGCTCAGATCATGATCCCAGGATCCTGGGATCCAGCCCTGCATCGGGCTCCCTGCTTGGCAGGAAGCCTGCTTTTCCGTCTCCCATTCCCTGCATGTATTCCCTCTCTCACTGTCTCTCTCTCTCTGTTAAGTAAATAAATAAAAAATCTTAAAAAAAAAAAAAAAAAAAAGCAAAAGAAAATGTCGAAAAGAAGTGGTAGGTTCCTGTGCAGCCAGAATATAAATTGGAAACTGGGTAACAAAAGGAGAGAGCATATAGTTAAGAGGCTAAGTGGAGATTGCTTTTCTCTCTCCTTCCTTTACTTCTTTCTACCTTCCTTTCTTCATTTTCTATCCTGCTCATTCCACATGTCATCAAGAGGACACTGAGGAAATTATGTTTGTACGTGGGCTTCATCAAAGAAATTGAGATTGTTCTCTTTAGAATACTGAGAATAGACTGGTGTTTTAGATATATATTCAGGATCATTTTTGGGTTTGCATCAGATTGGTTGGTAATGAAATGAATAATCTTCTTGTGAATTGTAACTCTTTCTTCTTGTCTATTCTTTAGAAATGATCCCCAGGAACAACTGTGCTTTCTTGGGAAGTCCCAAGTTTTATGAAGGCTTTATGTTGTATCTCCATAATTAAATGAAATAATGTGTAGAAGCCATTATTTTAAAGGCAATGAATAACTGTAGGAAGAACAAGAACTCATATTTGTGAGTTTTGATTTAGAGATTCGAAGTTACTCTTAATTTGGTTGGATTTATAAATAGGTACATTGTGTTATATTCGTTAATTGATTTGACGCCATTTATGGAGTATCTACTCTGCACAAAGCTTAGTTGATACTGGGAGTATAGTTGTGGAAAAGATATATTGTTCTTGACTTTATTGGAGCTTACTCTACGAAGGGAGACAAATATAAAACAATTATACAATAGTATAAAAACACTTGTGATAAGCACTAAGACAAATCAGGAATGTTTTGAAAGTCCATAGTAGGAGATTCTAAGGCTAGGAATCAGAGCTGGCTTTCTTTAGGAAGTGACATTTGAGTTATATTATCATTATCATAAATGTTATTGGGGTGCCTGGGTGGCTCAGGTCATAATCCCAGGTCCCCTGGGATTGAGCCCCGAATTGGGCTTCCTGCTTAGCAGGAAGCCTGCTTCTCTTTTTCCCAGCCCCCCTGCTTATGTTTGCTGTATCTCTCTCTGTCAAATAAATAAATATGATCAAGGAATTCAGTTTAAGTAAGTGTTTAAGAATTCAGTTTAGGGGTGCCTGGGTGGCTCAATGGGTTAAAGCCTCTGCCTCCGGCTCAGGTCATGATCCCAGTGTCCTGGGATCGAGCCCCACGTCGGGCTCTCTGCTCCGCTGGGAACCTGCTTCCTCCTCTCTCTCTGCCTGCCTCTCTGCCTACTTGTGATCTCTGTCTGTCAAATAAATAAATAAAATCTTAAAAAAAATTAAAAAAAAGAATTCAGTTTAAATAAGTGTTTAGAGAAATACTTAAATGGAAGTTACTTAAGGTTTAGTGATAAAGACAGTAACATAAACTTATTTTCATTCTATTCTTGGTCTTCCACTTGCATAATTCAGTTGAAATTTTTGACTTCCTTTATTTTTTAAATTATTTTTGATTTTTAAAACTTTATTTTTCACGCCCAGAAGTACTTTATTAAACATATTACTGTGGCTTTCTTCATTGTAATATTGACTTTAAGGGTTCCTAGATGTGCCTGTATATAAAGACCTCATAACCCAATCTAGTCATTATATTGACAATTAATAAAAACCTCCAAGTTATAATAGATTTGAAAATTGTTAAAATGCACTTATCTTTTATGCCATTCTATTGATGTTTCCTTAAATAAAAAAACTGAAGTATTTCTATTGTCTGTCTTTCTACTTATACTGTGAGCTACTCAAAGACAGAGGCCCTATCTCTAGAACCTTGCAGGATGTGAAACACATAATAAGTGTTAAATAAAGGAATCAGTTATGAATAGCCTGTGTTAATAAGGAGGTGGCAACTTGGTGACTGACCTTCATGTTTCTTTTAAGTGACAATTTAGCATAATGCAGTCTGCTTTGGAATCATAAGGCCTAATGTTGAATCCCAGTTCCTCACTGTGTATGCTTAGACGAGTAACTTCACCTTTAAAATAAATAAAATAAGATTACAGGTATAAAGTACTTAGCTTAGTGTCTGAGGCATAGTAATGCCCCATAAATGGGTGGCTAATATTATTGTAAGATACATGCATTAATCTTTTTTTTTTTAAAGATTTTATTTATTTATTTGTTAGAGAGAGAGAGAGAGAGAGCGAGCAGACAGAGTGGTAGGCAGAGGCAGAGGGAGAAGCAGGCTCCCTGCCGAGCAAGGAGCCCGATGTGGGACTCGATCCCAGGATGCTGGGATCATGAGCATCCTGGGATCATGACCTGAGCCGAAGGCAGCTGCTTAACCAACTGAGCCACCCAGGCGTCCCACATGCATTAATCTTTTATCTCTCTGTGTTTTTATGTTATTTATAATAGGTACTTTATAGTGACATAAAATACCGATATTTTAGTATATGTGCTGCCGAAGCGAGCTAAAATACCGATATTTAAGAGAATAGATAATTGGCCCTTCCTTTAACTACACCAAATCAAAAAGTGAAAAATTTATAGCTAGTAGGCTGTTTGCTTATTGAAACTAAACTTCATGAACTACTAATTATTGATAATTAAGTGGGTAATTATGACCTTTAACATTACAGGGAATACATTTCCTTCCTTTGTATGTTATGTTTTTAAAAATAAATTGTTTTTAATGAATAAATTTTTGTGAATTTTTTAAAAACAATAATCTCACAATGTATATTTTATATAAAGATATTTGATGTATGAGGTTTGCTTGAATTGAGTGGGGTGTGTGTAATTAAAGTACATATTACCTGTGGGGATGGAAAAAGTATAAGATCTAGTCTATGTTTTTGATTTTTCAGCTTCTGTAAGTAAACTTAAGTCATTTTAAGTACTTTTGTGTCACTCTTTGCCTATATAGTGAAAAATTCTGTAACTTTTAAAAAAATCGACTCATGCATTTTTTTGAGGATCTTTATAAAAGTAAAGGATGTAAAAGAACTAATTGAACACACAAATATTCTGAGGTTTCAAATAGAACTTTAAAATTATCTTAACTCCATGTTACTTAGAGTTATGATTTGCTGGCAAAACAGTATAAATAGTCCTTGTAACAAAGCAAAACATGCCACCAAGCAAACAAAAATCCTTTAAGGCCTTTTTGTTCTACATTAAAAAAATATTCTTCAAGTTTCTCCAGAAGCAAAATATCCACAAATTTGTGATTTTCTTTTCTTGTAATTTGTAGTCATTGGTCAGAGTCAAGAGATTCATAGAATACTATTTGGAATGCATTAGTAAGAATATAAGACATTTGATTGAAGATATTATGAAGATATATGGCCTTCTGCACTTGAAATATTTTGATTGTTTTGGTGAATTTACGTGCTTTTCAGAGCACTTCCGAGGAAAGCACTCAGCATGCAGTGGCTCTTAGAAGTCCATTTAGAAATTTACCTATAAAAATTGAAATCAGGTGGCAATTTTATTAAGGCAACCCGACAGTCAATACTCCAAATATATAATTTAGTGAATGGGATTTATGTAATAAGAGTGTTATTTTAAACTCTTAAGTGACTATATTTTCTTACTTAGTCCTAGAATATTACTGAGACTAGGAAGCAGGCAATTTCTGTAACAATTGTGTAGTACTCAAGATGACAAAGCAAATCACTGATAATTTGGTATCAATGCAGATCTTATTTTTTTCTTCTTCCATATTTTCAGCAGATTATTTTATTGGTTTCTTAATTCAAGTTGAATTTTTTAGAAATCTTATTCTGTAGTTCTCAAGATGATTAAGTATGCACTAAAAGAGTGGGGCTGGAAATAAAATTGCATAAGTGAAATTGAATTTTTTTCTCAACTTGCCAGTATGCATTTCTGATTTTCCTTTATCTATTACAATTTCCTATTTGCTCTTCAGCAAAATTAGATCATGATGATTAAAATCTGTCCTCCTTGTTATTTTCCTTTATAACCTATTTGCAGTGGTCATGTTTTTTCTACTTCAGACAATTTGGCTTGGGTGTTCTAAGAAAGATAAAAACCTCAAGTTTATTTTAAACATTCAGATTACTAGTGTAAACTCCTTTAAAAAGGTAGTATTTGGGTGGGGATGCCTGGCTGGCTCAGTTGGTTAAGTGACCCACTCTTGATTTTGGCTCAGGTCATGAGATGAGCCTGCAGTTGATCCCACGCTGGATGTGGAGCCTGCCTAAGATTTTCTCTCCCTCTCTGCCTCCCTACCCACCTCTCTCTCAAAATAATAATAATAATTTTTTAAAAAGTAATTTTTTTAGAGTAGAAGTTTAAGAAAATCTCTAAGAAACCAAAGTTTATTTATTTATTTTTTTAGAAACCAAAATTTAGAATAAGTTTTTATTAGGCTAGAAGGATTTTTTTAAAAAGATTTTTTAAAAATTTATTTATTTGACAGAGAGAGATCACAAGTAGGCAGAGAGGCAGGCAGAGAGAGGAAGGGAAGCAGGCTCCCTGCTGAGCAGAGAGCCTGATGCAGGACTCAATCCCAGGACCCTGAGATCATGACCTGAGCCGAAGGCAGAGGCTTAACCCACTGAGCCACCCAGGCTCCCTAGGCTAGAAGGATTTTTGGAGTTGGTTATGATCATTAGTGGCTCTGAAAAACAAAACAAAACAACACGGGACTGGAATTTTTAAAACTACCTTTTAAAAACACTATAATGTATGTCTGAAATTGAACTGCTCACAGACATGTAAAAATTAGGTTTGATTTAGAAGAATTTAAGGATTGGAGCAAGTAAGGAGTAATTATTCCAAATTTGAGATCTGTATGTGTAGAGAATACAAAGCCCTGTTGTGATTGGATGGGAAGTAAACATAATTTATTTTACTGAATTGTGATTGGCTAAAAACCTTTTCTTTCCATGATATTCTCTAATAACTGGATCTGGAGCCTTTAGCCCCGTTTTTATATGATGAGAGAGTTTGAGGTATGTGCTAGTACTGAAAGTACTCAAATTGGTCCAGAAACTAGATTTTAAGGACATTGACAGAAGCCCTTCTCAGGGCTTTTGACATTTCTTACAACAAAGCAATAGCGAGTTGTAAATCTCTGAAGACTTTAAACATGTAATTAGTATCGTTGCAAACAGGAAGGATGAAAGGATGACAGTGTTTTCTTCATTTTCATTTGGAGTCATGTACTGCTCTGCAGTGACTGTTTTCAGTGGAAAGTCTTGCTCTGCTCTTTGTTTTTAGTGGAAAGTGTTGCTCTGATTTGCTGCTGGAACTGTTGTTTCAGGTGAAATTTGGACTAATTCGGGTGGCGGGCACTATGTGTTCTGAAAAACATAGCTCCAGAGATGCGGGGTTTAACCTGGAGTTTATTTTGTGATCCAGGGTGGAACCAGCATGCTTCAGTTTCGCCTCCCCGCCCTACCCCCCCATATACTTCTGAGGGAGCGGCGAATAGAGAGGTGACCCTCAAATACTCTAAATGGTTTTACCAAGGGAGAGCATTCCTTTATCCCACCCAGCTCCTTAGTTTTTAGCTTGGCTGGCCCCACAGCCCCCTTGGCAGCATCGTCAGGTACTACTTTCCGTCTGTGGTGGTTCCTCCGACCCTTTCCCGCGGCTCCCTGCCCCCGCCCGCGCCGGCGGAAGGAGACGCACGGCGCTCTAGCCTGTGAGTGGATGGGGAGGCGGAGTAGTACTGTCCACAGCGAGGTAGCGGCAGCGGCCGGGGCTGCCTCTGGGCCTCCGACGGCGACCGGGGTGTGGGGCTTTCTGTCAGTTTGTGTGTGTATGTGTACGTGTGTGTCTGTAGCTACAGTCAGAGAGGCTGCTAGTTGGGGAGTCTGGAGGAGTGTTGAGGACTGTGAGAGACCGAGGTCGCTGTGCCCTTCTGGGCAGAGTGTCCGGTGCGCCCCCGAGTCCGCGCTCGCTTGCTCGCGGGGCTGCCGCCGTCCCCCAGTCCGTTCTCCTTAGCATGGGCTGCCAGTAGGAACAGGGTTTCCCTGGTTCCCCTGCAGTGGAGGAGGCAGCAGCCACTTCAGCAGTGATGGCTATGGCGGTGGAGACGCGGCTGGAACTGGTGGGGAAGCGGTTCCTGTGCGTGGCGGTCGGCGAGGAGGCTCGGCCCGAGCGCGGAGAGAGTGGACACAGCTGGCGGGGCTGGCGAGCGGGGGTCATCCGAGCTGTGTCACACAGGGACAGCCGCAATCCGGACCTGGCGGTAAGAGAGCGAGTGCCCCTCAATCTCCCAACCCACACCCACACTGCTGGTCTCTGGCAGCACCTTGTCTGGTTACCTCTGGCACCTCGCACAGCCCAGCCAGCTGGCGGTCACGCCCCTCTTTGGAACCGTCCACTGCTTTGCTCTCCTCCCCTGCTGGGATCTCCCGTCTCCTCGTGAGTAGTTTCCCCCAGGGAGCGGTGCCGGAGCAGGACTCCCGGGCTTCTGCACAGGCCCCTCCAGACCCCTTGGCGGCTGTCTGGGAGGGAGTCAGCGCCCCTGCGGTGGCCGTGGAGACTTTGCCGAAAGGCGGGGCTGTGAGCCAGTGCCGCTGGGGCAGGTGGGGGGTGGCGGACGGAACACACACCACTCGTGGCGGTAGGGGGCCATCTTCACCTCTCTTCCTTGAAAAAGTCTTACTATGCCAGGGGTTCGAGAATTAAAACTTAGGCTGTAAGGTTGCTGAAGGGGAGGGAGAAAAGCAGAGACACCTCTGTGGTGTTTTAGGGAGTCCTGGGATTCGTGTGTATTTTCCAGGCAAAGACTGTGTGAGTGGTGACATCTTGATGCAGCCTTTTTTTTTTTTTTAAACAGGTAACTTATAATTGTAACTGGAAACGATGAAAATGAAAATTTTTGATTTGAGGGGCCATAGAAATTAACCGACCCCTCCCATTCTTCCTCCCTTCCTTCCTCCCTTCCATTTGTTTTTCTGTGGGGTTGTGGTTTTTTAGAAAGTGAATAGTATTTTAAAAATCATACACAATTTTAAATGAAGCAAGAAATATTATAAATTAAAATGTTATGCCCTGCCAAAACTTGAGGGTCTTTTTCTTTGCTTTCTTTTCTTTTCATATGATACTGCCAATATTTTCTTTCAATAATGTAGGAATGTGCACCATTTTGAGAGGGATATGCCTTGATAGGGTTCCAAGCACATTTTCACTTGGGGACAGGTTGGAAGGGGCAGAGTAGAGGCTAGGCATTGACTAATCTTCGCCAGGTTGATTTGGGAGTATATAATCCATGAAATTTATTGGTAGTGCCTTGAGGTATTTAATTTTTTACTGAAAACTTCAAACATGGTAATATTTTCTTTCCTTTTGTATATCTGTGAGTTTACATTTCCAAATACACTTTAATATCTATCTATACATGTGCATATCTATTTTAATATTTTTCTTGGTTTCTGACTGCTTTTGTGAATCCCTGTTTGATGACTGTACTCATTGGTATGGTTTCACTGGGCATGTACTAATGTTGACTTGATATTGCAAAATAGGCTTGTTTTGCTAATAGGTATTTCTAATAGGAAATACGCAGAAAAAAGCTAATTTTGATGATTTTGGTTGGTTATTTTCACTGGAAAGAAGAAAAAGCAAATCTTTAAAAAAATTTCTTGTCTTAATGATTCTGTAGACTGTGTCAATTCGGTAACCTTTTTGTGTAAAAGGCATGTCCTGAGTTTCTCTCTCTTCCTCTTACTGTGATACAATATTGTCTTGGCTTTTTTGTGGAAGCTAGTTGGATTATGGTTTAGCATTTTAAAATTACTTTGGAGCAAACATGGAATGATATTTTGTTTTCCACGGCATTTGATTTTAGTAGGTGAATGAAAATTAAGGAAATATAGTATCACTCGTGACACTCAAGTAATCAGTTAAATATATTAACTTTCTTGCATGGAAATTTAAATGATATAAAGAATGGATTTATGTTTATGACATTTGTAAAAGGCAAAATATTAAGCTGGGTATTTAAAAATGGAAAGTATATGTGGATGGTGGGAAGGACTAGAAAGAACAGGAATGAATTTTCTTAGATGATGGAAGTGTTTTGTATCTTGACAGTTACAAGGGTGTATGTATTAAAACTTGTTGAATTGGGTACTTAATAGCTACTTCTTACCATATACAAATTTGACATAAAAATGCATTTTGAACCATAATTATGTGAACCTCCAG
Source organism: Taxidea taxus jeffersonii (assembly GCA_003697995.1). Taxonomy (NCBI): domain Eukaryota; kingdom Metazoa; phylum Chordata; class Mammalia; order Carnivora; family Mustelidae; genus Taxidea; species Taxidea taxus. The sequence continues at coordinate 11,860 of RCUC01120815.1, forward strand.
CAGTTTCCTATATTAAAAAAAAAACTAATTTTATTTAAGCACTCTTTATACCCATTGTGGAGCTTGAACTCACAACCCCAGGATCAAGGGGTGCTTGTTCTTGGAACTAAAAAACCAGCCAGATGCCCCTCCAGCAGTTTTCCTTTGTCTATAAGTCTTTATTTGAAAAATTTTTAATGTGGTGTAACTTTTTTCAGCCTAGAACCTACAGTTTTAGAGTTATTCCCAAATGTTCTTACATTTTTCTTTTTTTTCCCCTTTATATTCCCTAAATTAAATGAAATGAAACATGGGACAAGTTAGCATCAGTATACTATAATTCTCCTTCTAGACTTTTTTTAAAGATTTTATTTTTAAGCAGTCTCTACATCCAAGGTGGTGCTTGAACTCATAACCCTGAGATCAGGAGTTGCATGCTTCACTGACTTAGCCAGCCAGGCACCCCTTTTAGACTTTTGTTACTGAAGAATAAATTTTAAAGAGCTTTATGAATTATATGAAAAATGCTGGTGTAAACAGGATATTTTTGTGTTTTTTTAAAAATATAGATCGGGGCGCCTGGGTGGCTCAGTGGGTTGAAGCCGCTGCCTTCGGCTCGGGTCATGGGATCGAGCCCCGCATCGGGCTCTCTGCTCCGCGGACAGCCTGCTTCCTCCTCTCTCTCTGCCTGCCTCTCTGCCTACTTGTGATCTCTATCAAATAAATAAATAAATAATATCTTAAAAAAATATATAGATCAACTTCCTTTTAAAGATTTTATTTCTTTATTTGACAGAGAGAGAGACAGAGAGGGGACACAAGCAGGTGGAGTGGGAGAGGGAGAAGCAGGCTTCCTGCTGAGCAGGGAGCATGCTGGACTTCTCAGGACCCGGGGATCATGACCTGGGGGAAAGGCAGACACTTAAGACTGAGCCACCCAGGCATCCCGTGTTTTTGTTTCTGCTTTTTTTTTTAAAGTTAAATATATGTAACTTAGAGTCTGCAAATGTATTAGAAATCTTAGTTGTATGTTTTTATGGCACATGATTTGAAAGGATAACTATAAGAACTTGAAAATAGTTTAGAAATGGGCACCTGGGTGGCTCAGTTGTTAGGGGTCTGCCTTCTGCTTAGGTCATGATCCCAGCATCCTGGGATTGAGCCCTGTATCTGAGGCTCTCTCCTCAGCGGGGAGCTTGGTACTCTCTTGCCAGCTCCCCTGTGCTTGTGTTCCCTCTCTCACTATCTCTCTCTGTCTTAAAATAAAATAAATAAAATCTTAAAAATAAATAAATAAATGAATGAATCTTAAAAAAAAATAGGGAATACTTTATCTCAAAAGTTTATCAGTTATTCTTATTTTTGATCTTAAAGAGTTGCTATATGTATTAATGTTCTGTCACTGCTGTTAATTAATACAAGTTATTTGTGTTTTAAACAATACAAATTCATTATTTATAGTTCTGGAGATGACAGGTCTAACATGGCGCCCAGTGGGCTAAAATCGAGAGAAGGTAGAACTGTGTTCTTTTCTGAAGGTCCTAGACAACATGCATGTCTTTTCCTCTTCTGACTTTAAGAAGTAAAGTCCTTGGTCTAGGCACCTTTCACTCTGATTTTCTTGCCTCTCCCTTCTACTTTTTAAGTGCCTTCGTGATAATATTAGGTTCACCCCAATAATGAAAAATAATCTTATCTGCTAATTAACAACCTTGATTCCGTCTGAATCTTAATTCTCCTTTGCCATCTAATGTAGTGTTGGCACAGGTTTCATGGTGTAGGACCTGAGCATCTTTGGAGTGGCATTATCCTGCCCACCACACCAAGGTAGCAAAAATACTCTTTTATACTGTGAACATAAATAATTTCATTCAAATAAATTAAGACTAAAATTAGTTTTATTTTTTCATGCCAGGAGTTTTAGTGATAATATCACTATCTGATCTTTTGAGTAAATGAATTTAATTGATATAATTTTTACTGGACTATGCTTGAATAATTTTACATAATTTTTGGTGATTTTTAAAAAATGCCTTGTAAACCTTTTCAGTTATCTGTATTGGAATTACATTAACCAACAAAAGACTTCATCTGAATGTTTTTTATTCTCTTTAGGACCAGTTTGTTGAAGTTGAAATACATAAAGTATATTGTGAGTCCTCAGAATGTTGATTTTTTTGTTTGTTTGTTTTTGTTTTGTTTTTTTACCTCATTATTTAGAAAGCTTCTTGCTGGGATGCCTGGGAGGCTCAGTGGGTTTAGCATCTGCCTTCAAGTCAGATTGTAATCCCAGGGTCCTGAGATCAAGCCCCACATTGGGCTCCTTGCTCAGCCAGGGAGCCTGCTTCTCCCTCGGCCCATCCCCCTGCTCGGGCTCTCTCTCTTTCTCTCAAATAAATAAATAAAATCTTTAAAAAAAAAAAAAAGAAGAGTTTATTTCTTTGGTATACATTTTGATTGTTATTACTGCCCTACTTTTTAAAGAATTTTCTGGAAGACTGATAGTATTATAGAAGGAAAGCTGCCTGTTGAGAAGTACTGTTGCATAATACTCATCCTTGAATAATATTGTCATGCTAATTAAAGAGCAAAAATTGACTTACTTTTTGCTTGTTTTACTTTCCATCCATAACCTATAACCTTTTATTTATTTACTTATCCAGCCATCGAGACATCTTTCCATTCACCTTGATGCTTAGGGTGATTGCATCATTGTTTCAAGGTAACTCTGTTTAAAGTGTATTTTTTTTTTTAAATCCTTCCTTCCCGAGAAACTCCAGTTCCTCTCTTGCCTCTCCCCGTCCCAGTTCCCTATGGTTTTTCATATTTAAATGTTTTAATTGATTTCTGTTTTTTTTTTTTTTTTTTCTTTGAGAGAATACTTGTTAATTTCTGATGTTCAGGGGGTGGCCATGGAACAGCCTCTTCTCCCTCTGCCAGGGAGGAGTTTGGCCTTGTGGCCTGGGTGGGGCGTCAGATTTTTCATTACCCCAAAGGAACAAAAATTATATTTTGTTTCACACACCAAACACATACATTTGCTTGTTTGTTGGGGGATTTTCTGATGGTCACTTAGTGACAAGATTTTAAACTGTTCTAAACTGCACCTGCAGATATAAGTTATTTTGCAGATCTTACAGGTCTTAAATTAAAGAAAATTTTCATGTTTAGGAAATTTAAAGTGACCTGTGATTTTGTGTATAAGGAGGCCTTTTCCAGTTTTAGTCCTAGTATGGTTTTGTTCAGCTGTCTTTTCATTTAAGTTTCATGTTGAGTTGGTAACATTTGATACCCTTATAAATTTTGTTAGGATAAGTTTTAGGTAAGTCTGAAATTTACAATGGTCTTGCAATATTGATAATGCTAATTTCTGGTCTGTTTACAATGAATGAATGAATGATTTTTTACTTCATTACTCAGTATGACCTGGATGAGTTAACCATCAGGAAAATTGGTTAGCTGGTAGGTAGGAGGACTTTCATGTCTGATTTGAGTACATAGACTATTTTTTTCTCCTCTCTTGAATTGTTGCTATTGGTCCCAAAAGACTTTGATATAGTAAGAGGAGTATGTAAATTGTAGCTGTCTATAGTGGCCATAGTGGTACCTTATAAATTGTCCATTTCAGTTTTAATGACTAGCTTAGCTTGTTTTAAAAGAAGGTAATCGGGATGCCTGGGTGGCTCAGTGGGTTAAAGCCTCTGCCTTCTGCTTAGGTCATGATCCCAGGGTTCTGGGATCGAGGCTCCCCCCACCCCCATCGCTCTGTGCTCAGCGGGGAGCCTGCTTCCTCCTTTCTCTCTCTGCCTGCCTGTCTGCCTGCTTGTGATCTCTGTCAAATAAATAAATAAATAAATCTTTAAAAAGAAAAAAAGAAGGTAATCACCCCATAAATGGTGTCATTTGTATGTTCTCTGTAAAATTAATTAAATAAAAGAGGTATTTTTTTCCCTTCCTTTGACCTGTCATACATATATTCTGACACATAATTTGGTTCCATTAATTTAAATAGAGAATTTTAATATTTATTTAAAATTTAGATTTTTTTTTTTTTTAAAGATTTTATTTGACAGTGATCACAAGTAGGCAGAGAGGCAGGCAGAGAGAGAGGAGGAAGCAGGCCCCCTGCTGAGCAGAGAGCCCGATGTGGGGCTCGATCCCAGGACCCTGGGATCATGACCTGAGCTGAAGGCAGAGGCTTTAACCCACTGAGCCACCCAGGTGCCCCTAAAATTTAAATTTTTTAATTTAATTGGACTAAAGACATTTTACCATGAGAACTCCGTTCTTACCTTCATATAATGATATCATTGCATTTGAAAGTAAAAGTGTCCAGATATTTCAATGTAATTGAAAGCATATAGGCTATGTTTATATATTTATTACCTTTTGTCAATTTCAAGTTACGTACAGAGAAGGTCTTCAACTCTCAAACTCATACTCATTTTCTTTCCCCTTACGTGTTTATTAGTACAGTAT
>ML099666.1:0-19727 GCA_003697995.1 Taxidea taxus jeffersonii
TGGGCCAGATGGCATCACATATATTTAGAACATTCCATCCCAAAACAACAGAATATACATTCTTCTCTAGTGCACAAAGAACATCCTCCAGAACAGATCACATCCTGGGTCACACATCAGGTCTCAACTGGTACCAAAAGATTGGGATCATTCCCTGCATATTTTCAGACCACAATGCTTTGAAACTAGAACTCAAACACAAGAGGGAGTTGGAAAGAACTTAAATACATGGAGGCTAAAGAGCATCCTACCAAAGAATGAATTGTCAACCAGGAAATTAAAGAAGAATTTTTTTAAAATTCATTGAAACAAATAAAAAGGAAAACACAACTGTTCAAAATCTTTGGGACACAGCAAAGGTGGTCCTGAGAGGAAAGTATATACAACCCTTTCTCAAGAAATAAGAAAGGTCTCAAGTACACAACCTAACCCTACACCTAAAGGAGCTGGAGAAAGAACAAAAAAGAAACCCTAAACCCAGGAGGAGAAGAAAAATAATAAAGATCAAGCAGAAATCAATGAAATAGAAGCCAAAAGAACAGTACAACAAATCAATGAAAATAGGAGCTGGTTCTTTGAAAGAATTAATAAGATTGATAAACCCCTGGCCAGACTTATCCAAAAGAAAAGAAAAATGACCCAAATTAATAAAATCATGAGTGAAAGAGGAGAGATCACAACAACACCAAAGAAATACAAACAATTATAAAAACATATTATGAGCAACTATACACCAGCTAATTTGACAATCTGGAAGAAATGGATGCATTCCTAGACACATAGAAACTACCAAAACTGAACCAGGAAGAAATAGAAAACCTGAACAGACCCATAACCAGTAAGGAGACTGAAGCAGTCATCAAAAATCTCCCAAGAAACAACAGCCCAGGGCCAGACAGCTTCCCAGGGGAATTCTACCAAACATTTAAAGAATTAATAGCAAACTCACTTTATGAGGCCAGCATTATCTTGATCCCAAAACCAGACAAAGACCCCATCAAAAAGGAGAATTACAGACCAGTATTCTTGATGAACATGGATGCAAAAATTCTCACCAATATATTAGCCAATAGGATCCAAGAGAACATTAAAAGGATTATTCACCACAACCAAGTGGGATCTATTCCTGGGCTGCAAGTTTGGTTCAACATCCACAGATCAATCAATATGATATAACACATTAGTAAAAGAAACAACAAGAACTACATGATACTCTCAATAGATGCTGAAAAAGCATTTGACTAAGTATAGCATCCTTTCTTGATTAAAAACTCTTCACAGAGTGGGGATAGAGGGTACATACCTCAATATCATCAAAACCATCAATGAAAAACCCACAGCGAATATCATTCTCAATGGGGAAAAACTGAGAGCTTTTCCTCTAAGGTCAGAAACATGCCAGTGATGTCCACTATCACCACTGTTATTCAACATAGTACTAGAAGTCTTAGCCTCAACAATCAGACAACAAAAAGAAATAAAAGACACCCAAATCAGCAAAGAAGAAGTCAAATTCTCACTCTTTGCAGATGATGTTGATATGATACTTCATGTGGAAAACCCAAAAGGATCCAATCCAAAACTGCTCTAACTCATACAGGAATTTAGTAAAGTGTCAGGATATAAAATGAATGCACAGAAGTCAGTTGCATTTCTATACACCAACAACAAGACAGAAGAAAGAGAAATTAAGGAATCAATGCCATTTACAATTGCACTCAAAACCATAAAATGCCTAGGAATAAACCTAACCAAAGACCCAAAGAATCTGTACTCAGAAAACTATATAAAGTAGTCATAAAATAACTTGAGGAAAACACAAAGAAATGGAAAATTCTTCCATGCTCATAGAGTAGAAAACAAATATTGTGAAAATGTCTATGCTACGTAAAGCAATCAATACATTTAATGTAATCCCTATCAAAATATCATCAATTTTTCTCAAAGAAAAGGAAAAAATAATCTTAAAATTTATATGGAACCAGAAAAGACCCCAAATATCCAGAGGAATGTTGAAAAAGAAAACCAAAGTTGGTGGAATCACAATTCCAGACTTCAAGCTCTCTTACAAAGCTGGAATCATCAAGACATTATGGTAATGGCACAAAAACAGGCATATAGATTAATGGAACAGAATAGAGAGCCCAGAAATAGACCCTCAACTCTATGGTCAACTAATCTTTGCCAAAGCAGGAAAGAATGTCCAATGGAAAAAAATCTCTTCAATAAATGGTGTTGGGAAAATTGGATGGCCACATTCAGAAGAATGAACCTGGACCATTTCCTTATACCACACACAAAAATGGACTCTAAATGAATGAAAGATCTCAATGTGAGACAGGAATCCATCAAAATCCTTGAGGAGAACACAGGCAACAACCTCTTCGACCTCAGCCACAGGAACTTCTTCCTAGAAACATCACCAAAGGCAAGGGAAGCAAGGGTAAAAATGAACTATTGGGACTTCATCTTTTGCACAGCAAAGGAAATAGTCCACAAAACCAAAAGACAACTGACAGAATGGGAGAAGATATTTGCAAACGACATATCAGATAAAGGGCTAGTATCCAAAATCTGTAAAGAACTTATCAAACTCAACAACGAAAGAACAAATAATCCAATCAAGAAATGGGCAGAAGACATGAACAGACATTTCTGCAAAGAAGACACCTAAATGGCCAACAGACACATGAAAAAGTATTCAACATCACTCGGCATCAAGGAAATATAAATCAAAACCACAGTGAGAATGGCTAAAATCAACAAGTCAGGAAATGACAGAGTTTGGCAAGGATGCAGAGAAAGGGGAATCCTCCTCTCTACTGTTGGTGAGAATGCAAGCTGGTGCAGCCACTGAGGAAAACAGTATGGAGGGTCCTCAAAAAGTTGAAAATAGAGCTACCCTACGACCCAGCAATCACACTACTGGGTATTTACCCTAAAGATATAAATGTAGTGATCTGAAGGGGCATGTGCACCCGAATGTTTATAGCAGCAACGCCCACAATAGTCAATCTATGGAATGAGCCTAGATATCCATCAACAAATGAATGGATAAAGAAGATGTGATATATATATACAATGGGATACTATGTAGCCATCAAAGAAACCAACAACTTGCCACTTGCAACAACATGGATGGAACTAGAGGGTATTATGCTAGGCGAGATAAGTCAATCAGAGAAAGATAACTATCATATGATCTCTCTGATATGAAGAATTTGAGAGGCAGGGCAAGGGTTTGGGAGGGAAAAAATGAAACAAGATGGGATCTGGAAGGAGACAGACCCTAAGAGACTCTTAATCTCACAAAACAAACAGGGTTGCTAGGGATGGGGGAGTATAGGGACAGGGTGGCTGGGTAATGGACACTGGGGAGAGTATGTGCTATGGTAAGTGCTGTGAAATGTGTAAGCCTGATGATTCACAAACCTGTACCCCTGGGGCAAATAATACATTATATGGTAATAAATAAATAAATAATAACTTCTTAGAATTAGATGGAATAGAGCCATTTTTTTCAAGATTTTGTTTATGTATTTGAGAAAGAGAGAGAGAGCGAGCAAACATGAGCAAGGGGCAGAGGGAGAATGCTGGTTACCTGCCGAGTAGGGAGCCCAATGTAGGGCTCAATCCCAGGATGGTATAAAGACCTGACCCAAAGACAGACATTAAACAGGCTGAGCCACCCAGGTAACCCTGGAATATGTCCACTTAAAATGGAAGTTGAAGTAAAGTTATCTAAGAAAAAAATTTTATTGCACTAATTTGTTTTCCCTTTTTCATGGCAGGAGCCTGATATCTAATATTTAATAATGCTATAAAATTTAAATGTACATTTTTCATTGATACATATTTATAATTTATCTAATAGCTATATTAGTGAACACCCACCAAAGGTCAAAGCTTGAGGTTACATTATTTGGCATTCCAAGACATTATGTCTAGCTCTTCCACTCTGTGGTTTTTCTTATCTCCTTAGCAGTCAGTGGTTTCCAAAAGGGCTCTTTTTCCTATCTGATGGCTCTTGTTCCTAAGCTTGTCAGTAAAATAAAAGCAGCAAAAGATAAACAAGTAAGTAGCCATATGGATCCAGAAGAAATTTCTGAAAACGAAGTTTGGGGTACACTACACTACAGTTTATACAACTCTTACACGTGCATTAATTCTCAACATCCTCTTGAGAAAGTGGTACCAAATTAACATTTCCCTTTTAAAGATGATCAAAATGAGCTTCCCAGTGGCTCTGAGACTTCATGTAACTTGCCGAGGCTGCAAAGTTACTCAGAATTAGAAGCAGGTATTCAACTAGGAATACAAGGATCTTGGATTTTGTGTTCATTTTCTTCCCTTCCGCATACTGGAAAATTATTTTTGCCACTCAATAAAGATATCTATTTCATATGAGAGGTTATTATAGGACAAGAAGCATTGGTTTCATATGTATGTAAAAAGTGATGAGAAGTTGGAACTTGGGATACTCACATTGACACTAAGCAAATAGAATATGAGAATTTTAGCAAGGCATTTCACAATGTATTCATGTCCTTTTGGATAATGAAGTTTTAACTTGAAAACTTAAGGCATTACATTAGGAAACTGAGAAGGTATTTAATTATACATTTTGGTGAGTTTGTTACTATAGGTCCTTTCAGTGGTGACTGAAAATACTTTTTTGGTATAGCCATTATCATTCCGCTCCCATGAAATTTTTTTACGCTCAAATGGACTTATTTATTGGATTCATTTATTGGATTTATTGGATTATTACTGGATTCAGCCAAGTGTTCACACTGGCCCACATACTGGTTTTGTCAGCAAAGCTCTAAAAATACTTTGCCTTAAAATTCATTCATCCCTGCTGCTGTTTGTTATGTATATTCTTCATATGAGATTCTGCTTCTTGCCAACTCTTCAGCATATCCATACTAACTTCAAACTTCAATACTTACTAGATGTCCAACACTGTAAGACTTAACCTCTATCACACTCAGGTTCTTTGTCTATACAGCAGTCATTATACATTATACATTACACATTATATATTATAATATACAGGTGTCAATTGTGATGAAATGAGAAAGTGCATATGAGATTTTTGAGTGCTCAGTAACTTTTTTGGTGACAGCACAGCAAATGATGAATGCCTTTTACCCAATGAAATGTTTTTTAGTCTGAAAAACTCTGAGGAAATGCTAATCATTGCACTTGGTGTTTCAGGAAATAATAGGTCTTTTGGTCAAAGACTTCTACAAAATATTACCTGTATAATTATTAAAAGTTGTGAAGGACCAGAAATTATCACAAAACCAATCACTTAATTTTAATTATAAAAAAGGGGTGCCTGGCTGTCTCAGTCATTAAGTGGCTGCCTTCGGGATCCCAGCATCCTGAGATCAAGCCCCACATCAGGCTCCCTGCTCAGTGGGGAGCCTGCTTGCTTCTCCCTCTCACACTCTCCCTGTGTCTCTCTCTATCAAATAAATAAATAAAATAAAATATAAATATAAATATAATAACCAGGACATTCCTTTTTCAGCTACTGTCCTATTAAAATCTATGTAGCAATCACTTGGAAAACATTAAATTTGGTTATACCAATTACAAGGAGAGTGCTTAATATGTGGCATTTAAACTTACCAATAAGAGTGGAAAGAATATAACATTTGGATTACGTAGGCTCCAGTTCTAACTCTTTCCACTGGCTGGCTCTCTCATTATAAACAAATCCCTTATTCTCTCTAATCTTCAGTTTGCTCATGTAAAATACAGGCACAACACACTGTGAGTGTTTTTATTACACAAAAACATCTCCAATGGGTTTTCACCATGATGTTGTTGGGGGTCCTGCCTCCTCTGTACCTATACCATTCTCTCTTATTCTGTCTCTGTATCTACTTATTTGTTTCTGACCACTTCTCTATTCCTCTTTCTGTGTCTCAGTCTGTCTCTGCCCCCAACACTACTGCTGCTTCCAATTGTTAAATGTCTTCCCTGCCTGTCATACACCCACAAACTGGCTCAAAAATCTAATTCCTAATGTCTTGATGTTGAGCTAAATTCAGGTACTTTCTTCTATCAATGCAATGTGAGATTTCCTTCTTTTCTACACAAGGGAGTACATTCCCATCTTAATCAGATCAAATTCCCATCCTAATTCTCTGAGTTATTTCTTGATTATTGCCAGTTTCTTAAAATAAAGATATTACATAGAAGTTTCTTTTTTGTAAGTGAAAAAATGTTGGTGTCGCTTAGGGAATAGAGAAATTCACTGAAGTTCATGCTAGTTCTGTGGGAAACTTGTCTTGTAAATTGAAAAGCAGTTCACGATATGTTACATTTTGGCATAAAGGGGATTTCTGATGATCAAACTGGCATCTGGGAAATGGATTTAGGTTCTTTGATGTCCAACTGAAATGGTAACATCTTATATCATTGTACAGTCTATACAAAGACTTAAGTATATATTACTATAGTAACATAAGTTCCTCAGGAAGAGAAAATTCTGGAGTTAAGTTTAGAAACTGAAATAATATACAGACATAGTGAACAGAAGGGCCATCTGTACCCCAATGTTCATACCATCAATGGCCACAGTCACCAAACTGTGGAAAGAGCCAAGATGCCTTCAACAGATGGATGGATAAAGAAAATATGGTCCATATGTACAATTATGCCTCCATCAGAAAGGATGAATACCCAACTTTTGTATCAACATGGATGGGACTGGAGGAGATTATGCTGAGTGAAATTAAGTCAAGCAGAGAAAGTCAATTGTCATATAGTTTCACTTACTCATGGAGCATAAGGAATAACACAGAGGACACTAGGTAAAGGAAGGTGAAATGAGTTGGGAGAAATCGGAGGGGGAGATAAATCATGAGAGACTGTGGACTCTGAGAAACAAACTGAAGGTTTTGGAGAGGAGGGGGCTGGGGGGTCAGGAGGGCCTGGTGGTGGGTATTAGGGAGGGCATGTCTTGCATGGAGCACTGGGTGTGCTGCATAAACAATGAATCTTGGAATATTGAAAAATAAAATTAAATGTAAAAAAAAAAAAAAAAAAGAAACTAAAATAGATTAGATTTGCTCATTCGAGTCCTGAACAGGATCATAGAATGAAGGCAAATGGGTCAGGTCATTTTTGACATAATCATCAGAAGAGTTTAGGTTTTTCAAATAACAGGTCACATTTATATTGTTTCTATTACAAAACAGTTTCAGCCAATGTAACTGATTCCCTTCAAGATAAAATATTCTTTTTCTTTTTAAGCTAAATTGCTTCTTGATTATTAATGGGTCATCTAAGCCTCCATTAGTTCCCTGCTTGTTGAAAGTCAAATGACCCATACATATTCCCTAGTGACCAGAGGTGAAAGGGCCTAATTATATTGGTTCCTCAGATGCTCATCCTTGGTAGACAGTGGAAAAGCAACTAGGTTATATGTGGTAAAATGGAAACAACTAAAACGATGAATTGGCACCAAATAGATAAAAGCCACTTTCACATTTAAGGTCAATGCCTGTACATTTTGTATGTGGCAACAATCATTTACCGTCTAGTACATTATCATAACTTTGATTACAGATAACTCATTTATGTGCCCTAACATCAAAAAGCTCTTCTTCTCTACCAGTATTCCAGAACTAGAACTGATGGTGGGATATGGTGGGGCACAGAGAAAATGTGGGGCATATGCATGTCTTTTATCAAAATAGAGGAGATTTATTTAGTGTCCCATATGCCTAACCCTCTGTTACATGCCTCAGAAAACAACAAAAACATATAAAGCATCTTCCCTCCCCAACTTGATATTTTAAGTTACTTGCACAGACAAGTAATTACTCATCAAATTCTAAGAAATAAGGAATGATATATGGTATAGAAAATAAGAAACAAAGGTCTAGTAGTTGCCCTCTGTATATATAAAGCATTAATGTGTATCAGCTACTGTACTATATAGTTTAAACCCATTGTTTAAGGTTCACAATAATTTACTTGTACATTTTACAACTAAGGAAGCCTCTCCAAGTTCGCACCACTAGTATGAGGTAGAGTCAAGATGTGAACCTGTTCTGTCTCAAAATACCTTTACGTATTATAATAATTTTTAGGATTAGCACATCAAAAGAAAATAAGGAAATGTGTGAAACGGAATTCTGACAATGTGTTTGTTGTATATGTGTGTGCATACATGCAGTGTGTCTTGCCATCAAGTATTAGAGTTACATGGCAAAATCATTGATTTTCCTAGAGTTCTTTCATCTTCAAAGCCCTAAGAACTTCCTTTTTCACGAATCTTGGGAATACTAGTCCCAGGAAATTTTAAAATGTGTTTAGTGTTTCCCAACATGAATGTTGTGCAAGATCCATGGTAACCCCAGTAGCTCTGCCATAAGCCCCAGGGAGAACAAAAGCCCAAAACATTGCCAGAACATTTCTACTGTCAAGTTACCATATTTTCACTTGTAGGTTATTCAATACTAAAGAATGTTTACTGGCATTTCCTTGGTGCTACAACCATCTTGTACCCCCACCTCCACCCCAAAAAGCAACAGTAGTCTCCTTGGTCTTCTGTAGTATTCTACTAATCTACACAAACTGTGTCTGTCCCAGAGAACTACCCATTATTTACATATTCCTCCATCAAAGCCCTGAATTCCCACCATCCTGAGAGAATACTTCATCTTGTTCTGGTGAATGTGGTTGTTAGATCTAGAATGAGGGTCAACGGGTGCCTTAACCTACCCTTATGCCCATGCCCGCCACAGCTTTCAGCCCTAACAAACTCACTTAATAATCAAGATTCACCTGCCACGTTCACAAACTATTCTCTAAATGTGAAATGTTTTCATTTGAAAATATTAGGGAACTGAAGAAGGGGAACAAAAGGGGCTGAGAAAACAGATCATAAACATATGCCATATGTATGTTGATGACATGGACATTTATTTCTCTTGTTTTAGGAATAAAAACTCAAAAATCAAGTGACCAATTACTTTGTGACTCAGGAACCTAGACAGATTTATGATAGGATTTTTAGAAGTTCAACATCAAGAACTGTTTGGCCAAAAATGATCTCTGAACCTGATAGGGGGAAGCAAAGCAAGATTCCCCTCCACTGTACATTTGACAAAATGTAGAAAATTTACTGGATTCCTAACCACAAAAGGGCCCTTGAGAGCTGATCAGACAATCTAATCCTCTTCCCTCCGGCAGATCTACAGCAAGATCTGCATGATGTGAAACTATTTAGGAAAATATTGAAAATATAGTCCCATCAGGGATTTTGTCTACTTGACATCAATAATCTGTAGGTTTTTCAAATTCACTCCTTTTTTTTCTATCTCATGCAGATTTCTTTTCTCCTACACAGCCCCTTTACCCAATCATTCCAACGATTGAAAGACTAAGATATTTTGATTCATTGGAACTCTACTGAGGAGAAATGCCTGTTAAAGTTGTTAAGGTAAAATCCATTTCCCGAGCTCTTCAAATATCCAGATGTTTGGCATCCTGTAAGGAAGAAACATCAGAATAACTGCCTACATTTTTCCCTAAATAACACAACCCTTATTTAACCCACTCAAAACAAGGTCACCTGTCAAACCCTGAGACCCAAACTTTTCAAGATATTTCAGAGTCTGAAGTTAGAATGACTACTTCCTTAGGGAAAAAGAATATATATCCCTTGACAATAGGACTTTACCAAGTAATTCCTCCTCATTCAGAATGTTACAGAACCCCAAGTAACTAATTTTTTTTTACTGATAGAGAGTAGAACTAAAGAGAGAAAATGGTAGACTTTTATGCTTTTACATTAAATAGTTTTAATTGTCTCAAAATTATTAATTAGCATGAATTATTTTCATAATTTTGAAAATTAAAAAATAAAAAATTATATCTTTCTTTAGGGGTTTCCATTAGCTATGACAACCATCAAAGACAACTACTGACTGATCTAATCGTGATCTGACAGGATGATAGACTGGATCAGACTACATCTCAATTCCACTTGACAGATAATAGCAAGGAGTAGGACATCACCCCAGCAGTGGTCAGCTCCATCATTCACCCATAGGCTCAACCCCATCCTGGTCTTAAACCCATCTCAATCAGGGCAGGACCCTTTTAGGAACAACCAGCTTAAGGGTCAGAATTGTGGAATGCCACCATTACATTTAACTTACATGTGTTGAGCTTGGAAAAACCCTGTATTCTTGTACAACCACTGAGCCATAGACTTCTCTGTATCCTAATCCTTTCCTTTTCTTACTGACTTACCTTCTGTCTCACTTCCTGTTTAGCTCTTCAATTCTCTGCTAAGAGTAGATTCTTACTCTGAATGTCAGAATCTGGGTCTTAATAACCTATAAGCACTCTTGTCAACCCTCCTCCTTAGCAAGCAGGACTTTGTGGGAACGTGTTTTGGTTGCCTTTTCATCTAAAATATTCCAAATCATTTGATTTGGAATATATAGCCAAACTCTAAGCCTGTGCATGCCACCAATTATAAATCCTCAAAAAAATGTCACTACCTCAATGTAGTCCAGGTTCTTTGTGATACTTTGCCCATGGCATTCTTAGAAAACCTTAAAGACCAAATCCATACCAATATCATTTCTACACTCTGGTCCCCTTCCTTCCTATCTTGTTTCATTTATCACCAACTTATGTAAATATGTGAAGAAGTTGGGTGACCGGAAGACCAAAAAAGGAGATAACAGGAACATAAAGAAAATTTTTGGTTTAAATTATCCAAATTTATTCTGCCTAATATTATATAAACACAATTAAAAATATCCCTTTAAGACAAAATATTTAAATAATATGATGATAGGATTGGACTACAAAGACCAGCCATATCTCTAGTCCTTTCTCTCTAGACCTGTCTCACTTGGTGCTGCCAGCTACCCATCTTTACTTATTAAAAATACAGAAGACTTTGGAGGAACTGAAGCATCTCAGTGTTTGAGTGATTGTTGGAACTCAGAAAACTACATTCTAAATAAGTAACTTCCCCATCAATAAAATGAAGGATTGTTCCTGGGACTATTAACAAGTGGTGTACATCAAAATCACCTGTACAACTTGGGTATACCTAGACAAATGACTGGAGTTGACTTCCAGCTACAAGACACTATCCGAACATGCTCCATTTCCAAGCATCCCTTGCCAGGTAGCTCTGGTTAAAGGTCTGGTTAGTGGAAAACCCTGAAAAGAAATTCGTGGGTAAGAAAGGCGAAGCCACGGTGTAAACCCCACCCTTGCAGCTTTATTCTTTTAAAGTCAGATTGGGAAATACAGGTAGAAACATAGGAATTGGCATATTAATATTGATTTAAAGTTCAGACATCAGGACTTATCTAAGGAGATGAATAGACATGGACAGCCAGTCTGCCAACATCTCATGAACATCTCTGGGTGGTATCCCTGCTAATAGCTGTGTTGTTTCCATGGCTCCTGCTCTTGCTGGAGAGCTTCTAATTCTTTAGTTCCGGTTTCCACAGCAAAACCTACACTGAGGTTCTAGCTGCTTGGAGAGTCCTAGCCTCTGGGTGCTGCTATAACCATCTATTTGTCTCTATAACCTTAAAGGCAAGTAGTAATGTCCTGTTCTTGCTAATTCATCTTTGGGTGCCTTGTTTTGCCCTGTTTGATTTTTCATATATTACCTCATTAAGTTTCTTCCATTTGAAACATTTAAAGTGGATTCTATTTTAACCAGATCCTGACAAATACAGCCTTTCTCTATAGAGATTTTTATTCAGGAGGCCCATAACAGGATCCTAATTAAATACTGGTGAATAAATGACCTTTAGGAGATCTTGCTCTAAATTATTATGAATTACATTATGAATTCAACACAATTTAGTAGCCATTTACTGAGCCTTTACTATATATCAGACTATGTCCTATGCTGTTTAGGAGATATAAGAATCTTAAAATAAGGGAAATAAATGTCACCATTGACACTGATGTAGCTGTTTCCCTTAGAAGATGATCACCATTGACAGCAGGATTCTCCAAGTATACCAGTTTCCAGTTAAAAATCCAGTTCATTTCCAACTCCTTTCATTGACTTAGCATACCATATCCCCTAGCTATAAGAAAGGCTGGGGGGTAAATAAAGTCATTTCCTTAGGTAGGTCAACATCATATTTTTAACTCAAAATTATATTCCTAATAAATTAATTACCCAACAAAGGAAGAAACCAAAATTTTTTCTAGCTAATGAATCTAGCATAGGATCTATAAATTTAAAAAAAATTACAAACACTCCAGGCCTCTAAAAATTGTTTCAATAACTGGGATGGGACCCAGGCATACATGTTTTGAGAAGTAGATGAATAATTATGCTCAAATCCCTAGGTAAAATCCATTATTCCAAATGACCTCTAAGCATCCTCTCATCACTAAAGTGGATAAAATTCCAAACATTCATGTAAATCCAAAACTCCACAATTATGAAGTGATAAAAAAGCAAATATCTTAGAATACAAAAAATCTTTAATTCAAGAAAAATACTAACAGTATACAATCAGCATTGAATTCCTTCCTTTATTACTCAAATCATACCACGATTTTGCTTCAGCCAGATTTCAGATGGCCATGATTCTTTACCTAACTTTACTCCTTGAGAATTAATCCTCTGGATTATTTTGGTATAACATAGGTTTAATCATCTATAAACTTATGAATGAACCTGCCATAATTAGGGGATGTAGTGAATTCCTGAAATTTTTTTAATCTTTCTCCCACCCTAGTTTTGTAGAAGCTACACCATTTCTACTTTAGGGTAAAGACTAATAACTTCAGCTGATCCCATAACCCACTTTTTAATCCTTCATTAACCAGTTGCCTAAGAAGTTCAAAATGTCAACATGGATGTTTGAGCTTCCATTTCAGGGTGAACAGTGATGAATTTTTGTATGTCCCTTGGGTGTTCAAAGTTCTAAGGCAAAATGGTCTGAACTTCCAGAGGAGAAAAACAAAATATTATGTCATTCTGCCATTTTTAAAATCAATTGCTTCTGGGTGATTGAGAAACCAAAGAATCATATGAGCATTTTACTTTCTTAATACTTTTGCATCACAATATGCTTCCTATTCCAAAGCAATATTATGTATTAATATGACTGGGCATTGATTATTTGGTAAGCCCATTGTTAGTAGAGTTGGCAAAAAGTAATAGGCAAACAATAAATGGAAATTTATATATGAATGCCTATTCCAGAGAAGATAAGTCACTGTCCCCTATAAATCACAGAAGGTATCCCATGTAACACTTACCATTCCCTTTATCTGCTTTGTTCCATGACCCATCCTAAGCAATTAGAATAGTACCTGACACACACATATCCCATAGAGTAAATAAATGAGGGGCTCCATCTACATGGTTACTTGATATCTCATGATCAACTGTTTATTCTCTATTAAGACCCAGTAGCAAGCCACAGACTATTATCTCTTAGAAGGGTGAGAGCCACTTACACGCAATGAGGATAACCTTGCTCCAAAATTTTTTGAATGATTTTCCCCCAGTGGACCAGCTGATAGACCAACATCATTCAGCATCTTGTTCTCCCATAGACATTTGGAATATTATAGTATATATTACTTCATAAGGCTGAATGGTAGAACTGCTTACATTATATAATCTTACATTTGGATGTGCTACTTTGACTTTCTTACCATGCTCTTGAACATTGTTAACTTTGAGTGTTTTCCAAATTAAAGAAGAATCTTTAACTACAATACATGTTACATTCATAGTCTAAAGTGTTTCAAGAAGTACAGTGCCTGCTTAATAGGAGAAGGCACAAGGGGCAAGTTGTTTTTCACATTAAAGAGAAAACAAGGTCTGAAACTTTATAAAGCAAAGCTGATTTCACAGATCAAACTCTTGGTGACCACCCTGAGAGTTACATTTTCATCCAAATTGTCCAGACAGCTTCAGACATTGTAGATGCCACTGTCAAAGATAGTTCACAGGGCCAGGTTTCACTGTCTTTTCATTACCTCTTGGCTTATTCATGACAGAAAGAATGACATCAAGAACCTGCAAACAGGTCCTACATAACCTTACCAGGCTCTAGCCTAAAAAGACTGCAGTCACTGCCTCTGCCTTTCTCACTTGTAGAAATCCGTATGACACAGCCTGCACTTACTCCTATCCTTGCCTCCTGATGGAATGTAACATAACAGTTCTGTGCAGCCCATTTTGTCCCATCTGCTATAGTTACCTCAACAAACCCGGGGTTATTACATGATAGACAATGTCACCTTGAAATAGAAAATCTACCCAGAGAAAGATCCAGCATTCCCACACATTGAGTGTGAAACTCAATCCTTTTTGGAAGATTAATTTCCTTGTGAAACGGTTTTGGTGATAGTTGAACAGCTCTCCTTAGCTCAATCTATAGTTAACAGAATCTTCATTGTCACCAAATTTCCAGCCTTCTACACCTTGTGAAAATTAGTAAAAGGAAGCCTCACTAAAAGGAGTCAAGAGGCCAGCAGGGAGAGCTCTCCAGCCCTACCACTCAGTCAACTGCAGATCCAAAAGGAAGAGACAGACTTTGCAGGTGGATACTATTTTGTTACCTCAGCAGGAGGAAAAAAGATTTTCTTTCCCCAGCAATGGCCCAGCCAATGAGGGACCATCACAATTCAACCAATGAGAGGCAAACATACTTCAGACTACCAGTTTACTCCAATGGACTTTTTGTTCAACAGACCCCAACTAGCCCTTTCCTCTATAAAGGAGCATTCCTTTCCTTTGGTTTCTGGACTTGCCTATGGTTTTGCCATAGCTTGCTTGCTTGCTCCAGACTGCAATCCTCTGTTATTCCCAAATAACTTTAAAAATACAACTGCCCATTATTTTACAAAAATTGATGTAGAAAGCTTTACAATTACCTTTAGATGAATGGATTTTAAAAAGGAAAAAAAAGGAAGAAAAGAAAAAAGAAATTGATATTCTGCAATTCAACATTTCATTTTTAAGTATGACCCACTCAGGATCAGCCATGGCTTAGATTCTACCTTCAGGTCTCTACTTATGACTGAGGTAGACTTTGTTTTGTGGAAGCTAGAGTCACTCTTTCCTTCCATCTACCTACTGGAAGGAAAAAGTGTGATCCTATAGCATCACACTTAACTTTTATCTATTAATTATCCCCAGATTTGCTTCCTATCCATGATGACCAACCATCCTGACTGACTCAATTTCCTGGGATTAAAGACTCTCATCACTAAAACCAGGATCATCCTGGGAAAGTGAGATCAAGTTGGAAATACTAGGTCCTATCCACCTTCTCAGCCATGGTTTGGAAAATCTGACATATTTGCACTATAAAACTGATCAGATAAACTCCACTAACTAATTTTACCAGGCAAGGATAGCCAGATTTGAAAATATCAGGCATCATTTCTGAAGAGGTTCCTGAAAATTTCATAGCCAGTTCTAATTAATTGAAGATAGCCTTTCTTTTGTTTTCTGTTTTCACATTTGAAATGCTTTTTTTTTTAACCTATAATAGTGAGTCTGTGTTTTAATATGCTTAATTACTAGTGAAGTTAACATGTTTCAGAGTTTGAATTGAGATAATCTAAACAGAAGGGGAGTTTCCGTTGTGGATACTGGTGTATACTGCCTATACTCCCAATTCAAGATAGGTACTCATCTCCTACCCCCACTCCCACTGCTAGTAATACTGGCTAGGGGCAACTCATGACTGAGTCCACCTTCAGGAACTGACCAAAAGACCACAGATTTGCCTCACCCAACTCACACCCCAGCCCCAGGGACGGCCCATATCCAATAACTGAATAATGATAAATTCAAGGGTCCAGCCTCCTTGCCTCAGTTCAAAACAACTCGACCTCAGCTGATCCTTAGGGAAATTTGGAACTTGGGAAGTTCTTCAGTTTTGCAACTGTATCACAGTTCAACATCTTTGCCTGATCTTGCTCTCTTCATTTTCCCACACATGTTGAACCTAAAAGCACTACTGCATGTGAATCTCCATCTCAGGAAACTGTCTTTGATCAAGAGGCATAGAATGACTATTATATCTTCAGAGCCCTTATATGCATGAGTAAATGGTAGGGGGGATACTTTGGAAGTAGGGTGTTTAAAGATTATAAACACTGACATCTGCTTTAATTCACTGACTTCCCATGAAAATCATGAGATGATAGAGCAAGACCATAACAGGCAAAATGTACCACAAATACTGCATTTACAGATTTTTCTGTATTTGCAATAAAATAAAAACCTTACTATATAACCTATACTTTAGTCAGCAGATACAAATCCAGCACCAAAATTATAAATTATTGTGTTTAAATAGGATAACTACTATAGTCTATTTTACACCTGTTGTCTGGAAATTAATAGTGCCCTGTTTCATTCTCAAAAAGATGTCAATTTGGACAATAAAAGGTGTAATCACCTAGTTATAAAGAACTCTATTTTACAAATAAACGAGAATCTTACATGATATAGGGGGAGAGGGACCTAGAAAAATTAATGTGTACTATCAAATCACAATATGAATCTAAGAATTCCTCTCTATGAACATCTTCAAATGGAGCAGACATAGCAGAATAAAGTTAGCAACTATTTTAAGATTGAGGGTTTACAGGTACATCTTGAGCCAAGTTGGGGTCCCCGGAATGCCCCTGATATTGCTCTAATAACAGAGAAAACTATCAGTTGCCTATGATTTTAATATAGTATTGGCAAGCTTTTATTTCAACATCAACTATACCACCTGAAAGCCATTAATGTGTCACCAGTCTCTTACAGTGACTTGTGAAGCTGTTTTTAGAAGTTATGGGTTACACTGAATTTTTCCACACAACTAGCTATTGATCCTTTTGGTTTTATGATGATTGAATTTGATATTTGGCTTCCTTTAAGGCTCAGAAACAGGAAAACTTCATATCACTGAAGACAAAAAGAAAAAAATCACAAAAATTATTACTACTCCTCCAAAGTGAATACAGGGGACTATGGCAATACTCGAGCCCCAGAGTGTTCTTAGCTTTATTGACAGTGCTAATAAGTGGCCTGGAAGAGGGACAAGTATATGTAGGGGATGAGGCAATCAGACAAAAAAATTGTCTTCAGTTGCCTCCATCTTTATACCTGATGTCCACAAAGGAACAGTGACTGTTCAGAGTTAGGTTTACCATTGTGGAATGCTGGAGAGCAAGTGGACAGGGTAAAGTCCAT
Source organism: Taxidea taxus jeffersonii (assembly GCA_003697995.1). Classification (NCBI taxonomy): domain Eukaryota; kingdom Metazoa; phylum Chordata; class Mammalia; order Carnivora; family Mustelidae; genus Taxidea; species Taxidea taxus. The sequence goes on from ML099666.1 coordinate 17,246, forward strand.
GAGCAAGGGCAGTGGGAAAAAGAAAGAGGATTCATTTTTTTTTTTAAACTCAAAAACAAAAACAAAAAACTCCAGTAAAGTATATGGGAGAAAGAAAAGGAAAAAATGCAAAGAGTTTCTAAAATGTCATTTATTCAAGGAAATCCAACCCAAAAATATTTGGCAGCTGTGAAGGAAGGGAGCTATGATGCTCCAGCTGCACCTGACCCCATTAGTGCCCAGCATCCAATATGGTAGTCACTGAAATGGTACTGTCCCTTTTTCTCAAAAATTGAACCCAGGCAAGGACACTAGGCATAATGGGGCAACATCCAATAACAGAAACATCTCAAAGGATGAATAGATCTGACTTTGTGATAATTAGCATGAGAGATAAAGAAGACACAGCCTGGAGACATAGGAGTTCCCTGAAGGAAGGAGCTCCTAATATTTCAGATAGCAATGAAAACCAGGAGGAAAGCCTTTTTGCAAATCTTCATCTGGGATCCTCATGTCTAAACTTATATTTTCCACTAACTAGCAAAGTGTGAGTTCGAGGCACCATTGAGAGAAAAACAACAGGGCACATAATGGTTCACTCTTTAAGAAATCAGAGAAAGTGTTAGTAAGCACTGTCATCCAGTGAGACTGATGTGTCCATTCAAGAGTACTTGGCATCAGCTCAAAGGATAAGTTCTTTCAACCCGCCGATAGCCAGAGAGACCACACGCACTCTGCAGAAGAAAGAGTCTAAAAGCTTGGCAAGGGACTTGTTCAGTCATCGAGGCTCCTACTGTGGTTGAGCCATCTTTTCAGAAGACCCATAAGACTTTCACATAAATTTTTCCCAAAATTATTTTAAACAAAATTCATAATTCAGTAGAGAAATCATTTGATTTAGTGGCATTACACTCATACCTAAGTTTTCTGGCCCTGTGTTTAATCGAGCTCTGGTATAAACTTCATGAGATTGGTAGCTATTACATTATTATGATCATTTTCCCTGTTAACAGGTCATAAGTACCTTTTTAGTCACTTTCCATGTAGCAAGTTCCTATGTCCCACTGTGGTAAGCACTGTATGCACATTATCTTATTTAATTCTACAAAGTAGCATTATCATCCTCATTTGACACATGAGGAAACTGAGACACAGAAAATTAATGTACCTGAAGTCATATAAATAAGTGGATTTGCTAGAATTGAAGCCAAGTATACCTGATCTCCAAGCCATTTTCCTTGTCTAATCTGACAAGCTGTAAAAAGTATCTCACAGGTATAAAAAATAAACAGATGTCATTCAGATATTAGATATCATTAATTATAGCAAATAAAAATAAAAACATTCCCACTCAGCAGGAAGTCTCCTTGTCCCCTCTCCCTCTGCCCGCCCCCACCAACTCATGCTGTCTTGCACATGCACATGCTCTCTTTCTCAGATAAAATCCTTTTTAAAAAAGGAAGGGAGTCACCTGAGTGGCTCAGTCGGTTAAGCATCTGATTTTGGCTCAGAGTCATGAGATCAAGCCCTACATCAGGCTCTGCATGCAGTGGAATCTGCTTGAGATTCTCCCTCTCTCCTGCTCATGAGCATGTGTGCACTCTCTCCATGTCTCTCTCTCTCAATCTCTCTGGCTTTCTAAAGGAATAAAGATTTTTTTTAATTTTTTATTTTTTTATAAACATATAATGTAACCCCACCACCCTCTCCCAACTAAAGGAATAAAGATATTTTTAAAAGATTTATTAAAGTTTTCTCTTCTCTAGATTAACCAACCCAAGTACTATCTATCTATAACTTTTTCATCAGAGAGAATTACCCTTACATCTATAATTTATACATGAAAATAGCCCAATTTTATATGTATAAAGTGGGTATTATTTTGATATATATCGAGAGATGCATGCATGTGTGTACCCATACATGTATAACACACACACACACACACACACACACACAAACACTCACACACATATAATTACTGCAGGAAGGGGCAGTGAGCTGAACTGGCATTCAGAAAGCTGCACAGTGCTAGAAAGTGTTGGAGTCCAAGAGTCCAGTTTGGAGAAGTTTTGAACACCCCCTAGGTGTTCAGATGAATTCCAGAAAGCTTGCCCTTTAAAATGAAGTCTATTGTGGTCTCCTAGAAAAAAGGTTACTGTAGACCTACCCCAATAAAGCCTAAAAACGTATCTTGGCATGTAGTCAATTTACCAACAAATTAGTTTTATCCTACCAAGGGTAAACATAAAATCTCTGGCAGGAAGTCCAGACTCCCAGTAATGTAGCAATTACACTGTTGTCCATGTAATAAAAACATTACTTAGGTGTTAAAAAAAAAAAAAAAGGAAAACGTCATCATAATTTGGAGGGAAAAAATTCTGATTTAACACAGAAACTGCAACTGACAGGAAGTTTTAAGTACTATTATAAGCATACTCAAAGAAAAAAGCAAAAGATAGATATAATGAGTGAGAAGGAAAATCTCAGTAAGTGAAAAGGA
>ML099666.1:20127-44094 GCA_003697995.1 Taxidea taxus jeffersonii
ACCCTGAGATCATGACCTGAGCCGAAGGCAGAGGCTTAACCCACTGAGCCACCCAGGCGCCCTGTAAAATATATTTTTAATAAATCTCAAAAACAATATATGGAGCAAAATACCCTAACAGAAGTACCTATACTGTGTGGTTCCATTTATATGAAAATCTAAAACAAGTAATTAAATTTATAGTGATAGAAATTTTAGAAATGTTTATTTCTGGTGGGGAGTAAATAGGTATATTGGTTATATGTACATATTTGTCAAGGGTCAAACCATTCTCTCGAGGTCTGTGCATTTTACTGTATGTAAATTATACTTGATAAAAATTATAAGAGAGTAACAGGGGTATGGAAGTGGTCCCATAAGTTAAATGGGTTTTAAAGAAGTAGAATGTTTTGATCATTTCTGAGCAATGTATACTTTGAAGAGGAATTCTTATGTCCCCATTTGACAGAGGAAATGAGTCTAATACCAAACTGAGTATACTGGTAGGTGGGGCTTTCCTTTAAAGTGATTGTGTAGTTTCCAGACAGTTGAAGGACTGGGTGTGGAGGGAAGTGCAGTACTAGCTTTGGAATCCCCATCTGCTCCCCACTTGGTGTCCCCAGAAGCCTAACAGGGGGGTTGGCATCAGACTGACAACAGATAAGAGGGAAGCCCTGCAAATGCTCTGAGTGGAAGTAGGGTGAGCTTCTTAGCCCTACACTCAAGATTCCTGTGATAACCCACAATCTCTTCAGTCATTTCTCCCTTAAAATGCTCCTTTGTGCAGTCAGTCCTATAGGTACGATTCATGATGTCCTCAATCCAATACTACCCTTCCCAGTGATGTCTCAACTCCATTACTGTGTCATTGCCTAAATGGGCCAGATTCTCATGCTCTAGGGAAGCTCGGGGAGAATCTGGGATGGAATGGAGCCCATGTTAGCAGTGCTGATAGCTGCAAATCTTCATCCAAATGCCTATGTCAATTTTAGGGCTCCCACATAAGGTGGGTGGCCAGAAAGTACATTCTTCTGTAGCTACTGAGCTAACTGCATGACTTCCCACTACAAGTTATTCCTAGTGACCCTGAAATGGACACATCTAGACGAAGCTACTATAACTGTAGATGCTAGCAACATATCACAAATTAGACCATATCGATAGAAATTCTATAGTTTTGCATCTGGGTTACTTGATAGCTCCAATCAATTGGCTGTAACTTCCCGGGTCACATTACTGATCATATTTGCAAAGCATGTTCAGGCTTAGAAAAAAGACTGATTCACAATGATCTCCGTGAGGTAAAGTGGCGAAAAACATGATAGTGCACTGTGCTATTTGTCACCTCTGGTACCACTGAAAGGGCTTAGGATCCAGCCACGAAAAGACATGAATTCTAATCCTGCTCCTAATACTAACCAGCTCTGTGACATGGGGTAAGTACTGCAACATTGTGGGGTCTTTATTCTCAAGAGGAGATTAGGGAAAAAAAATAGTTGATCTCTAACCACCACTCCACTGATATTATTCTGTGAATCATCAGAACTATACCTCTCCTCCTCTAGTGTTAAAAAGAAAACCAAAGGCCCAAAATGGAGTCACTTGTAGAGTCCCCAAACCAGGCTCTAATACCTAATCTAACTACAGTTTCAACCTCCCCAGAAATGTAGTCTTAATGGTAAGTCACAAATTTTCTGCTCAAAGCAGAGTCTGTCACTTGGGCCCTCTTCATCTCCCAAAAGAAGACAAGGTCATTTTCATGACAAGACTTCTTCCACTTCCCTCTAGAGGAATGGGCCTTCCCTGGAACAATTCTTCCCAGCAGCTAATAACTTTCTTGCCCTACTCCACTTCTTATAAAAACCTTCCTTATTTTTTATTAACATATAATGTATTATTTGTGTCAGGGGTACAGGTCTGTGAATCATCAGTTTTACACAATTCACAGCACTCAGCATAGTGCATACCCTCCCCAAGGTCCATCACCCAGCCACCCCATCCCTCCCACCCTCCTCCTCTCCAGCAACCCTCAGTTTGTTTCCTGAGATCAAGAGTCTCTTATGGTTTATCTCCCTCTCTGGTTTCATTTTGTCTCATTTTTCCCTCCCTTCCCCTATGATCCTCTGTCTTGTTTCTCAAATCCTCAAAACGGTGAGATCATATGATAATTGTCTTTCTTTTACTTATTTTGCTTAGCATAATACCCTCTAGCTCCATCCATGTTGGTGCAAAAGCAAAATTTTGGGGTTTCTGATGGCTGCATAATATTCTAGCATGTGTATTTGTGTGCGCGCATGTGTGTATACACATACCACATCTTCTTTATCCATTCATCTATTAATGGACATCTAGGCTCTTTTCATAGTTTGACTATTGTGGACATTGTTGTTATAAATATCGGGGTGCACATGTCCCTTCAGATCACTACATCTGTATCTTTTGTGTAAATACCCAGTAGTGCAATTGCTGGGTCATTAAAAACCTTCCATTTTTTAAGTTCTTGGTGTTCCCCTCTAGCTGCTACATGGGAGGGTGCCCAATTCATAGATCATTTAATAAAGCCAATTCGATCTTCAGATTCACTCAGTTGAATTTTGTTCTTTCACCCAAGGCTTTTACTCCATAGAACCCACTAAGCGTGCAGAGGAACAAACTGAAGCAATCAAAAACAAAAAGCAAAAAGAACACGTTATACTTTCTTATCAGGGTTGTAATATCATTGAATTCATTCAATTTCAAATAAACATGTTTTGGTGAAAGGTCTGGTCTTTGTGACCCACACAGATAATTAATGTTATCCAAAATTTCTACCTATCATGTTTGTTTCCGGAATGAACATTCTATGACTCCTTCTCAATGATAAGATTGTCACATGCTTTCTAGTTTGCAAGCAAACAGGTTTGGAGAAATGAAGCCGTTTGCTTTGGCTGATCCATTCAGCTGGTAAATGTCAGTGGAGCTGGAACGCAGGTCTGCTGGCTCATCTGCAGGCTCTCTGCTCTGTGGGGACAAGAGTCCAAGTCCCCTAACTTCACAGCTACTGTTCTCCCTGCCCCTTGAACTACATTAATTGGTTTAAAAACTTAAAACAACTGGTCACGTACCTGGAGTGATAGAGGGTAAGAAACCACAGGGGAGGGAGATAATGGAATCCAAACACTGAAAGAAGGGTCAGAATGGGTAATCTTTAAGGCACAAAGTCTGAAATGTTATCGGCTCAATGACAAAAATATACTTTCTTCCCATGTTGTCCAAGTGATGTTCAGTTTTTGTTGTTCTTTGCTTTTGTTGTAGGAAAGTCAGAGGCAGAGAGGGAAACAAGCCAGAGAAAGATAAATTCAAGGACTCACATGTGAAAAACTTGGTCACTGTTATTGATCATTGCCAGGAAATGGTCAAAAGTTCCCAAATCTTCGCAATTTTGTTTGTGAATCCATCATGTGACCCATCATCTGCCCCAGGGTCTCTGCCTTCCTGGGAACAAAATCCATTGTCTTTAGAAAGATTTTTTGTCTGTATGGCTGAAAGATAGTGGAAGGGACACTTAGAAGTATTTGTTGTGACAAAAGAACACAGAAGGAAAGAGTCAATGGCAGAACAATAACCAACCTTCTATTCAGTGCTTTCTAAATACTAGATGGTGCCATTTCCCTGAACAAAATTTGTCACTAAAATGGAGGGTTGCTGGGACATTAGAATAGTTTTTAATGGCTACTGCAAAGTTGTGTTTATATGCATGAATGTGGAATACATCTGGATTCTTTTCCTCTCCAGACGAGTCATCAGATGGAAGCATTAATTGATTTGAAGAGATACAAAACAACTTTAAGTTGCCGCTCTTCAAATGTCCACTATGATAACAAAAACAATTAAGATTAAGGATACTGTGTCTGAAAAAGAAAGTTTGTTAAATCTGGTAAAAATACATTTAAGAGGAGTCACCACTGCCAGGAAGTAAAGAAATCATCTCTTCTAGCAAAATGCAAAAGTGGCAAGTCAGAATGCCAACGAAGACTATTCTGTAAGAACACTGGAACTGTCCAGATGTATTAAAGAGATCAGTTACCATGAAGCTATCACATAGGGAGAGGTAAAATGTGCAAAAAATATTTATTCTTTCCAGGTATAAATGGAGTCAATGTCTAGACAATTTCTGCATTTAAAGCTGCCTTCTATTTTAACATGATTATAGACATTGTCATCATACAGGCCAGTTTTCATAGACAAAGCCAACCTTAAATATTATGTTATGTTGAATGAACCATTACAAAAGCTTCAGTATTTCAGCAAAATGGAACTGATCAAAGTAATACAGCAAAGCTTTAAATGGAAATAAACTTAAATCAAAAAGATTAATAGCTGAGAAAAGGAGGCACATACCTTAAAGAAATATCTCCATTTTTCAGACATGTGTTCGCAATATACACACACAATAACTATATTGTATGTTTCTAATTTTAAGTGTGTGCAGGTAGCATGGCTCAGATCTTACTATTAGAAAAATACTAACTATAAATATCCCCACAGTTGCAACTTCAATGACTGACTTCAAGTGAAATTATAATACCGGTGACTTTAACAGGGCTGTTGTGTTTGCTTTAGCTGCAGCTTAAAAGTATTTTAAGAAATTTGAAAAACATTTGACTAGAAATTCTCATTTTATAGTCCACATGAGTACAGAAAGAAACACAGTGTATCATCAGTAAAGATTTTCAAATGCTCTACCCTTCTGCAAAGAAATGTGGATAGCCATAGGGAACATTTTTGTACTTAATGTCACAAGGGAATGAACATTGCTCAGCCTGGGAAAAATATTATCACATCACATAATCAAAGCCATGCAGTTATCTGAGAGCTCTATAACATCCAAAACTCCAAGAAGATATTTTTTTAAAAGATTTTTTTTAAATAGAGCCTAAAGTAAAAGAAACATTATTTGAGTAACATTTTAAGACTCAAAGAGTTTTCTACCTTCGATTGTATCGCGACAGAAACACAGGTGAACAGGAGATATGCCTAGAGAGGTAGCTAGAGAAATAGAATGGAGAATTTTAAGTATCAAATAAATAAATGTGTACTTAATACTTTTCATTCAATAACACAGCAGGCACTGTGCTAGAGTGCCAGGGGTATAGCCATGGCCATATTCTACTCAGTTCCTGCTCTCATGAAACTTACATTCCAGTAAGAACATGCTCAGTGAGTTAAAGAGGAAATACTGAGTTTCAAAATACAGAGCATGGGATAGATAACTCCTGTAGGCAAATGGAAGCCAAAAACATGTTTTCAGAATAAAAAGACGAATATCTAAGAGTTTGGAAATGATTACCACAACCATCCCTCCCCAGAAAATTTTCTGAATTTTCTAAATTCAGAAAAAGCTGAAAGAGACACAGGAGGCAGATAAATGGAAATGAAAACTTCAGCATTATCACTGTTAAATCTGCACTAAGAAGCGGCTCAACCAGGCTCTGCTACTGGACTTCCTAAGATTCCTGCATCTCTCGGGTGTTACCTCAGGATCTACTTTCACTTCTAAGAATCCATGGCCTTGTTCTTGGAGGTCTGCACTTTCCCCATAAGACAAAATCCTCTATCATTAAATCCTTAATTTGAATTTTGTTGGCTTTACAATTTTTAATGATTTATAAATATACTTTGCTTTTATAGTTATATAAGAACTATAAACATGAGTTTTATAACTAGATTATGTGAGCATGGATTACGTTAAAGTGAAAAAAGTTCCATCAATGCAAGTCTGTGAGAATACTGTCTTTTAAAATAGTAAATACAAAAAAAAAAAAAAAAAGGAATAGCAAATGCAGGACATGTGTTTGAAAATTGTTACTGCACAATGCCTCCCAGGAAAACATTTGCCTGATAGAAAATTCAAAAGTAGTTCTGTGTTTTCTGAAGAAGTGACCAATAAATAAATAAATAAATATCAAGCGTCTCCTTTGGGGCTTATTTTAATAATAATGTAAGAAAAGCAAAACAACATAACAAACAGTGATCCACATCTGGAGCCAGATGCCCTGTTACAGGCTAATGAAAAATGTACTATAAGACAGACATTAAATGTAATCGACTCTCATATTTCTAGTCAAGCAATGATATCAAGATTAACAAACATCCAGATGATTGATAACTGCTGTTTAACTGCTCATGAAACAATAGAATAGGCGTCTGTGGTTCCTTGTGAGAGTTAAATCCTCATGGAGGAATACCTATGAAAAATATATTTAGTTTCTTTAAAAAAAAATATGTTCAGTGTCTTAAAACATATATATGTTTATTTATACATGTTTATTTATTCTCTTGCATGAGCAAGAGAATGATAAAAGGCAAAATTTCTCTGAGTCTCACCACCTTTCATGAGTGTGTTTGTTGATGGGGTGACAGCTCAGCCCTTCACACCATGGAATATTTCTAAAGAGAATGAAACTAAGTCTAAAACACTTACAATATAAAAAATCCTGGTGTCAATATCAAGTTCTTTTGTATGAGGACAGCCAGACTATATCTTGCTCCATCTCCCTATTCAGAAGAGCAATCATTAGCAGATGGGATAAAAATCTGTGTTGAGGGGCGGCAGAAGGAAAACTGAGTGAGCAGAAATAGCCACCTGGGAAAAATATTTCACAATGAGTGTTTAAGAAATAACTAACTTGATGCCACCCGGTGTTCCAGCTACATTAATTGGTAAGTAGAACTCTAACAATAATTAATCATTTAGCATATGCCAAATTGATAGCCACTCCAAAATGACTAAAAATTCTAATAAGACAGTTATAAAATTAACCAAAAAATACTTACAAGAGACAATCAGGTTTCTAACTTTAAAAATCTGTTTACCTACTGAAGGTTTCAACATCTGATGCAATAACAATAGAAAAATATCTGACAGATGAAAATAGGGAGAAAGGATGTCCCATTCTTTTACAAAATAGGAACATGTTAACAATCAATACTTTTGATGGGCTTAGGTGGATGTTTTTTTCCCCAAGGAAACTGCTTTTATAACAGCTTTTGACTGATGGGTTTTACTGTCCTCTGGAGAGCTTGTTTCTATCTCTGGGCCTGAAGATTCATCATCCAAACTCCTATGTTTGCTCAAAAATGGGCAATCCCAGACACTGAGCATTATATTCCAAGTGGGATTGTGGGCAATGACTATTATCCAAAATCCCATAATCTGAAGTCATCCATCAATCACCCCTGGGGATTTCCAATTTTGGTAGCCATCCACAGGAAGCTCTTGGATACCAGGCTCCAGGAACTCTGTGGGTAGTAGTCTCTGTATATTGAATGAAGAACTCAAACCTCAGGCTCATACACAGACTTGAGTTTTACTCCTGTTGTGCTCTTAACGCAGCTATAGGAGACTGAATGAGTCACTTTAAGTCTCTCAGCCTCAGTGTTCTCATCTTTAAAATGAGGGTAATACCTACCTTGAAGGATAAACACAACACTTGAATTATATTTGGAAGCACTTTAAGTAGCTATGATAGGGCATTTGAAGAACAGAGGGCTGCTGGAGGCCAGTTCCAGCTCTGCCTGCTGGTTAGTAAAAAGCATAGATCCTGGCCCATTGTTCTATTTCACATGAATCTATCACCAGAGATTTGCCATTTATACTACAGAGCAAAATGAAATCCAAGTGAAGAAATGTAAAACTTCCAATACAAAAAGCAGAAGTTTTAAGTGGACAGTTATGTGATCTCTAAATGGCTGTGAGATCATGGGAAGGGTTTTTAAAATATGTAATTTCCTATACTGCAAAGTTTTCTATAATGCATTTTTTATTTTTCAAACTGAAGAATGTAACTAGAAAGCAAAACCTCTACCAAAACCATACTAATTATGGTTAATAAAATTTATATAGTAACTTTCCAATTTTTTTCTTTTGTATTTTCTTCATCTGGGAAAGTTCTCATGTATATGCATTGTCCTATTATCTCATAGAGCAGCCTGGTAGAGTTTTCACTATTCTAGATCCATTCCTTCTCTGGGAGGAAATCCACAGATCATGATCACCTTTTGCTATTCATTGCCTAGACAGACCACAGAATACACATGACTCTAAACATGCATTTTTCATTAGCCTCATGCCTCAACTATGGAAGCTAGGGGTGGTTTTCACCAGGCTCCACTACATATACACAGTTCTGATGTGACATTAAAATCTCAGTACTTGTGAAGTCTGCTTTCATCTAGAATATTCCTCTACTTGGATAGATCTTCAAGCTTTCTAATATTGACTGGAACCCAGCAATATTTCAATTGATAGTGGTGGCAATATCAGGCCTACATATAAGCCAGGTACAGGAGGCTATATAACCTGTACACCCCTAATACCAAAACACCTGCCAGAAAAGCTTTGGTGTTGCGGCACCTGGTTGGCTCAGTTGATTAAGCATTTGGTTCTTGATTTTGGCTCAGGTCATGATCTCAGTGGTAACACTGAGCCCCAGACTCAACATGGAGTCTGCTTCTCCCTCTACCCCCTTACGTGCATTCTCTCTACATAAATAAATAAATAATAAAAATCTTTTAAAAAAAGAAAAGAAGAGAAAATCTTTGGGGTAAAGCATTTTCCTGCTCAGGGTTCTCTAGGAAAAGTATGTCAAGTAATAGCACAAACTATATAGTACTCAAAATATTCCTCTGGTCATATGTGCACTTAAAAATTTCCATCTTTGTTTACAGTTTTCTTAGGTCTATGTTTTTTCTTAAATATATGTTTATTGAGAGGATTGAAAAATTTAAGTAAAATTTTGGCCAGACTTGGAGTTTAAAAAGACAACGGCTTTTAGGGTAGAGAATATGAAATTCTTAGAACCACACCCTCAAAATAAAAATATCATATTAAGGAGCATCTGAGTTGCTCAGTGGATTAAAGCCTCTGCTTTCAACTCAGGTCATGATCTCAGAGTCCTGGGATCGAGCCCCGCATCAGGCTCTCTGCTCGGCAGGGAACCTGATCCCCCCCCCCACCTCTGCCTGCCTCTCTGCCTACTTGGGATCTCTGTCAAATAAATAAATAAATAAAAATAAAAATTTAAAAATATATATCATATTAAGACACTTCTAATTGAAAATTTTGAGGATTAATATCTAGTTCTACATGTATGGCTGCCTTTGGACAACTGAATGTCTATTATTAAAGTGGTGAAATATATAATGCATTTACATATGTATATATACATAAGAGTAAAACACTAAAGGATAAGATTTAATGCACACAAACACTCACCCTTAAACACATTGCAGTTAAACTGGAGAACTGTAAAAAAAGAAAAGGAATTTTTAACAGCCAAACTACAGATCTCCTAAAATCTATTGGTTATTGTACTGACAGCTGACTTCTCAAGAGCAACAATGGAATCCTAAAGATGATGGAATATTAATTTTAATGAATTGAAGGAAAATAACTATACACCAAGAAGTCCATACTCCACAAAACTGTCAAGAACAAATACTAAATATAGATATTTCAAAAAGAGACCTAAATACCAGAAGGATTTAAATAAAAAATTAACAATGGTTATTTTTAACTATTGTGATTATTCACATTATGTTTATAAACAGTTATAAAGTCAGTCCTGGCTTTGCACAATAGTGCAGGATCACAAAAATGACTATGTAAGTGAAAATCTTATAAAGTAATCTTAATCAATGGGGAAAATTATAATTTTTCAATGACCTCTAATATTTGTCAAAATATTAACGACCTTCTCCCTATCAGTAACAAAGACAAGAAAAAAAAAAACCTACTACTATTTAGTTAATATAGCATAATTGAAAAGATTAGAAACATTAATAAATGAAGAGTTATTTCTGGTAAAAACTTATCAAGATTTGTTTAAGCAATCCTTGCCTTTATACAACTGACAAGAGTGAACATCTTTGTTACACTTTGCTAACTTGTCATATTTACAATTTTGGGTCATCTTCAAACATTTATTTTATTCTTAGTGCTTTAGGAGTTTTTCTTTGCCAGCTTTACCTCCCCTGGGACATCTTTCATCACAATGATTTTTTCATTTATGCTGACAAGTTAATCTTCACTAGGTTCCTCTAACTTCACATCAGTTTCAAATGGCAACATTGGTCAATGTTCTCAGAGGCAACCAATTCCTCTAGAACTCCCTTTACAGAAGGTTTCACTTGCAGCCTTGTCATTTCTTGCCTCTGCTACAATTCCATCTTAATTGACCAATTTCCTCTTTTGGTTATCTATTTTTGTAAAATGTTACATGAGTTTATCACTGAAAGAAAAGGAGTCACTCAACTACATACTTTGCTCTCTATCAACTGAATAGATGTGCTATGAGCCATCACTTACAGAGTTTGAAAGAAGTGACATGATTGATCACTAATCATGAGTTTGCATTTGTTATTAACAGTCACTTGCAGAATTAAGAGCTAGCTGCAAATATATATTTTATACAATTATTCACAGTTAATACAACATGGTAACTGAAATGTGAAATGTGTTGATGGGAGACTGATGTTAACCATGATTCCTGCAATTTGTACATATTGAAAACATTCAAAGTGAAAACTGCCGACACATGATAATATGCATTTTCTGTAAGATTTTCTATATTTTCTATCATGAACATCATTAATTTTGTGATAAGTAAAACAATTTTCAGACCAACAAAAATTGAGAGTATGTATCAGCAGCAGTCATTCAGAAATGTAATCATAAAGGATTGTACTTATGGCCAAAACAAAAGGATACCAAATGGGTGATATGAGATAAAGAAAAAATATATTATAAATATATGTGTATATATTTAAAATGTCAAATAATTTTATTAAATCATTTTAGTGATTTTCTTAAAATGTGTAAGAACATGATAGACTTAAAATAACAAAAATTTCATTATTTTAGAAATGTCATCAGGGATAAGTTGTTCTGATATACTTATACAAAAAAATAAAAATGTTATTATTTTGTTAAATATTGTATGTATGTTAAGATAGCTGGAGTGGGCTCTAAAAGAATAAATATACAGAATGTACATTCCAAAAAATAGAGGGAGAAGATAAGAGAAATTAGAAACATAATCTAAAGAAAACAATCCAAAAAAAAACAAGAAGGGGGGTATAAAAAGAAAAAAATTAGGAAAAAATACATAGTAAAAAGGAAAATACTTCACAATGCATGAAGATTAAATACAATGCATATAAAAGTGATAAATGTATTCCAGATCTCCCTCAGGTATTTGGTTAATGTAAGTTTAATATGAATCAGACAGTTCATCATGCATATACAATGGAACAAGGCTCTCTCTGCTTCTATATATCTTAGATGTTGGAGTGAAATTAGACTTCAGGTTAAGTGAATACAACATTTATCCTACAACAATGAAATGTTCAATTTCTTGAGAAACAAGATCTCTGTACCATGTAGAATTTGCATGTATTATAATTATATTTCATGGGCAAACAATTTGGGGTCAAGTCTAATAGAACCCCTGATACTCCAACTGGCTGGACATGATTATAATTCTAAATTTTCAAAACTCGTAGGACTCTGACTCTAAAAGTCACCACTAGATCTCCTCACAATGCTGTGTGCTTATCCAGTGCAAAAATGCACATACAGTGCCTATCTGTCCTCTCTTTCAGATCCTAAGATTTGCAGCAAATAAAGTTTTGCTCCTCCTTTGGTAATGACTGAGGATTCCTACCTTAGTCTGTTTCCCAGATCTAGTCAATTTATGTACCCCAAGTTCAGAGTGAGTTTCTAATAATCACTCAACACAGTGGACTGGGTTGGAATGGACAAGTAGTATAAGGCCCAGGGAAAGTTAAAATTATTAAATTTGGGAAAAATAGCTGCCATGAGATAGACAAAAGAATTTTGTTTGCCTATCCTCGAAAAAGAGAGGATTCTCATAGAATGTTAGATACTTAATATAAATTCTCCACCCCACAGGAGACTGATATTAAATAGCTTTTCATTTTTCATTTGAGAATAACATGGCAGTGATTTTTATAAACACAGATTCCTCAATGTAAAGTTGAGCGAAAACGTGATTACCAAAACAAAGTTCTTTCTCTGAAGCTTTTTAGGAAAAAGAAAAAAACTATTTTTTCTTAAGCAACTATTTATTATGTGACAAACTTTTTCACATGAGAGGGACATATCTGTGTCTAGCTACACTTATATGTAATAAATATATATGTGTGTATTATATATATATAGTGTACATACATATAATTAAACCTCAAAGCAACCTTTTGAGAAGAGGAATTAATTTTATTTTACAATAGAAGAAATGGAGAATCAGATTTGGCATTTAGTCCCTCTGGTGCCAGCTCCTCTATGCCATCCTGCAGGTCTGTTTGGGCTGATTTCACCGATTTCCCACCCCCGAGTAAGAGGCAGAGTGTATAACAACCTAAGCTTTCCAAACTTGCTCTTAAGATTCTTCTGGTACAGGAAGCAGCCAACATTTTCTATAAAGGTCAGACAGTACTTTGCACTCTGCAGGCCACGTGGTCTCTCTCACAACTCTACTTCCTTGTAGACATGAAGACAGCCATACCGTCAAAAATGAAAGAGAACAGCTGGGTTTCAAAAACTTAGACACTGAAATTTGAATTTCATATAATTCTCAGACATCATGAGCTATCATGCTTTTGATTTTTTTCCAACCATCTAAAAATGAAGAAAACCTGCTTAGTTCATGGGAAACGGGAAGAAAAAAAAAGAGGCAATGGGACAGATTGGATTTACCGGTGTATTTTACCAACCCCATCACTGGGAAACAACTATAGGAAGGCACTGACCTCTGCAGGTTTTACCACCCCGTTTGGGAAGAACCAAAGCAGTTTCCCCTGGCTAAATAGTTCAGTGAAATCTGGACTAAGGCCTAGTGGAAACCAAACCATTTTAATGAATAGTCTCCCTTTGTCTGTGTCTGGCAAGGTTGTTTGCAGCAGGCATGTTCTTTGAATTAAATTTAGCAGTGGGAGTGTAAACACACTAAGCATTGGTTCATTAGCTTCACAATAAGACTCTTAGCATCAAGGATTTAACGGTCTGAAAATAGCCTCTGGCTAGAAAGAATGAGAATTCAGTCTTTAATCCTAAATTCTTCAGAAAAACTAAAATGTCTGTCTAAATAAATTTGCTTGAGAAATCATTTGTCAAAGATAAATGTTTCTGGAGACCACATGAAATTCATGAACATGAAAGTTTTGACAAGTATGGGCATTCTTGAGCTTGGGGATTTCAAAGGAGATGGGCCATGTTTCTTCAAAGGTTTGGGATTAGAGAAAGGCACATCATCATCAGAATCAAAGTTCTCTATGGTTTCCGTCCTTTCAGTTCTAATTTAAACAAAATTTGAGACTAATGATTTAAGCCCTGTGGGGTTTACAGCAGGAAAATACTCATTATAATTTTGAGTTTACGAGTTTGTTCATATCACAAAAGTTTTGGCCTAGAATCCTAGCATTAATCCCCAACTCCTACTTCGCTTCCACCTGCTGAACAAAAGCATCTACCAAGGACAGTTTGAGATTTGCTGCTTCCTCTGAAATCAGAGACCTGGCCCCAAACCAAAGTTTTTATTCAATAGCTACCAACAGTAGCAACCCTGCTAAGGAGGCATGGGGCTACCTACGCTTATGCCTCTGGCAAGAGGCACCAGGCTCTTATTGGCCTTAAATACCCCTGCCATCTGTTTAATAAATATTTGTGGAACCTGCCTCGTGCTACTACAAATGGATAATACACTTCATTACTATTATACAAATTGTTCCTTTTTGCATTCAGGTGTTTCATATATTGTCTAGATGAAGGAGTCCATTAAATTAGGGAATTAGTGACTTCCCAGCAAAAGATTTTGTTGCCAAACTTGGATAATTGGCAAGGGTACAGTCAATATTGGCGTGGCTCCTCTTGTAGGAATTCTTATGCTTATGAATCTCTAGCAACTCTTGAGCACTACCATTGGTGCCAGAAGCTCATTTTCCCTGTGAGAGAAGGGCTAATGTGATTCTGATTTTACAGATAAGCAATTGAGACTGAGAAGATAATTGGCCTAGACTGCACAGCAGGGACCAAATTAAGCCCCACCACCCAGTTCTTTTTGATCCAAAAGTCTACTATGGATTTGGCTACTACTCAATGCAGCCTCCTAGCCCATAAGCTGCTAATATTCCTTACAGGACAGCTGACCAGAGAATGATCATTTGCACCAGTTCATGGATTCCTCTTCACAAAGCCCTACCACTCCCATTCTACTTCGGGCATTTCTAGAGAAACCAGGGACTCTCAGAGACCTACTCAAATCCAAAACCCAGGAGAATAAAAGCAACTGAACTAGACTTTAGGTAAATACATCTCCAGAAAAAACCCTTCACTTTTACTTTTCCCTTCCCTGGTCTTAACTATATCTGGGCTCCATTTGTCAATTTCCAGCCCTGCCCTGTCCTTTCAGCCCTTTTCCAAGCATGCCTTTAGCTGCCTCCTTGGAGTTTAAGTCTTTCTTCTGGGTAGTAGAGGGAGAATGGGAGAGACTGAGGAGGAAGAAAAAGGACTCGTTATGCACTGAGACAAGAACTTGCCAAGACTAGGATCAAAGATGCAAACTTGTGCACTAGCCAAACATGCAATACATTTGAAAGCAAAATGTCTTTACGTTGAGGGCAGAGTGTGTAAGAGAAGGCAGTAAATGTCTCCTCTGTTCCGTTTTTGGTGGTGTTGCCAGGAGGGGTGTTGGGGTTTTTTTGTTTTTGTTTATTTTGTTTTTTGTTTTAACAGAAATCAAATCATTCTCTGTTAAGAATGTGCTTATTAACCGGGTGGGGCCAACACATCCAAATACAGATAAGTTCGGCACCAAAATGTATGTAAGTTCAGCCAAACACAACATTCAATCAAGTTTCACAGTTTGAAAAAATTGCACTCCCTAGCTCAGTTTGTTGTGTCCCCTGAATATTTCTTCTTTGACGTATCTGTTGTATGGAATCTACACGGTTGTGTTTGTATACTCTATGGGGTTTGGATTAAATGTTAAAGTAAAAACAGTCTTTCTCAACAAAGTGCACAGTAAATGGTTGTACCATCATCGAAGAATTAGGTAAAACAGGACACACACAAGAACCCACAGGCCTGTTTTAGATGATGAAGTTGGTTTGCTTTATTTTATATTTTTAAGGGATCAATTTTATTAAAAAAAAAAAAAGTCTGGGTTTCTAATATTTAAAAGTCCACATAAAATTCAGTTTGTTGCCACACAGAAACCAACAATTAAGTTTTTTGTTGTTGGTTTTTGTTTTGTTTTGTTTTGTTTTTGGTGCCACAGTAAGCTGAAGCTGAATAGAGGCTGCCTCCTACAGAAGCAACATACAAAATCCAGTTCAACACTATGCCCAGCCTGGTAAACCCGTGTGCTTTATATACCAGGCCCCTCAAGAATTTCAGTTTACAACTTCTGATGCAAAAAAAAAAAAAAAAAGTTAAAGACTTTTCATGAAACTATGTATTCCATGTGGGATGAAAAGAGAAATCTTAAGAATTTTAGAACCTCAGGAAATTTTACATTATAAAAGAGTTTCTCCCTTGTCTAGCCTGAAACATCTATCAATACTTGAATCATCTAAGAAATGGACAAATTTGGGCAAATTTGATGATCTGTCCTATGTTCAGAAAATTTATCTCAAGAATCACTGAAGATCAGTTTCTAGTATTGGTCTACATTGGCAGAGAGGAGTTAAAAGAATTGAACACCTTTTATGATTTTATCACTGGGATAGTAACTTATGTGCAATGTTTGGAAAGTTTTATAACACAGGAAAAATTTCCTCTTACAGAATCTTATATAGTCCAAATGTCAAACAGATAAACACAAAGCTGCTTTGCTTGAATACAAGGAGGAATTTCCTACCTCTCTTGGAACACTTTGCACAATCCCTAGGGCACAGCAAATAAGAGTGAGAACCATGGTCACGTTGAGTTATAAATATCTACCATGCTTTGACACTGGGATGACATCTTTTTCTCAAAGTCCTTTTACTGGCCATGTCACCTTAGGCAGGTAACTTACGATCTCTGAGCTGCTTCTTTGACTTTAAAAAAAAAAAAAAAGGAGAATAAAACCTGTCATGCACGTGCACACACAGGGTGTTTGTTGTGTTTTTGTAGCCCATTTCCCCCCCCATTGTCAGCCTAATATTTTCAGATAGAGTTGACTCCATCGTCCAATACCAAAGGTGACACAAGACATAGGCTGAAGCTGGAAAAAATCATGCCCAGCACCTCTCAGTAATATGTTTCATTTGGATTACTGAGGTAATAGGATATAGAAGATCTAGAGCTATTTGCAGGCGTCTCTGTCACTATGTGACGGGCGGCTACCTGAGAATGATGTGAACAAATCAAATCAAAGCAGAGTAAAGAAAGAAATCTCCACAGTTCTATTGCTTGAGCCTCTGAACCCAGCTGTGCACAGGCCACCCCAGACTTTACGGAATAGTCTTTATCCCCCACAGGGACATGAGCCAATTGACTGGCTTAATTTAAAAGCTAGTCCCTTTAGAGTTTTCCATCATTTGCAGCCAAAAGAGTACTAATAACAGGGTCCTAACTATGCAGTGGCCCTAAAGACTGAATTAACCATGTAAATGAAAGCCATATTTAAATTAAGTGCCAGTATTAGTTTCCTTAAGTCAGCTTTTTAAGAATTCCATCATTCTCATCCAAAGTGGTTAATTCATTTGGTCATTTCACCTCTGACCAAATTCCATGTATATTACCTTTTCAAATTCAAGGTGACCCAAAAAACATTATGTCTACTTACATATTTGTCCTTTTTGCTCACGAACCATGGTTACTTCAAATTTTATTCAGTCTTTAATGTGCAACTTATAAACAACAGCAGGTCTGCCAATACACTAGATGAAAATTCACTTCCAATGTTCGCTAACAGCAACTCAGTCACAAATCCCGGATCCCTGGACTTTTTCAGGTTACTTTCGATTTGCTAACTGCCAAAGACCTCTGGATTTCTAGACCAGGAAAGTTGTATTATCAGATGTTACTGCATTTTTAAAACACAGAAATGAACAAGATCAGGAAGAAGAGCATGGAATAAAATAAGAGAAAAACAAAGACTAAGACAAAAATCTGATTATTCCAGTGGTGGAGAAGGAGTTGTGAAGAATAATTTGAAATGCAGGAAATTAGTGAGGTCATAGAAACTAAGGAAGAGGACTTTCAAGAATTCCAAAAGTTACAGAAAGCACAGAGATGAAAATGAGAAAATATCCACTGGATTGGTGACCAACGCTAGAGCACATTTAGTAGAATTAGGGTGGGGAAAGAGATTAGAATGGGAAAAAACAGTAAAAGAAAGAAAGAAGTAGAAGCAGTAATTATTAGCTATTCTTTTTACAGTCTAAAGATGGGGGAAAAGGAAGAATTTATTAAGAAAAACATTTCTGAGTGAACTGAACAGAAATGATCATGCCCATGTATTATTCTAATTTCTTATACATAGTGCAATTAAGCTAAAAACTAGAATATCAAACCAGCCCCTGGACTGACCTGATAATTCATGGATCCAAGCAGGCTACACGTTTCCCGAAACAGATAATGATGCAGAAATTTGTGAATCAGAGCTAATGGTCAAGAAAGAATTCTTGAGACATCTTTGATGCAAAAAGTTGGTTTTATTAAAGCACAGGGACAGTACCCATGGGCAGAGAGAACTGCACTGGGGTTGTGACAGGTGACTGGTTATATGCTTTCAGTCTGGGAGGGGGTTAGGGATAGCTTATGTTTCTTTTTTTTTTTTTTAAGATTTTATTTTTTTACTTGACAGACAGAGGGGACAAGTAGGCAGGGAGGCAGGCAGGGAGGCGGGGGGGGGGGGGGGACGGGGAGAGCAGGCTCCCCGCTGAGCAGAGAGCCCGATTTGGGGCCCAATCCCAGGACCCTGAGATCATGATGTGAGTCAAAGGCAGAGGCCCCAACCCACTGAGCCACCCAGGTGACCCGGGATAGCATATGTTTCTAAGGGATTTTGGAAGCAAGGTTTCCAGGACTTTGAGGGGCTAGGTATTGTTAGGAAAAGGTCATTTATTATTATCCAATTAACACCTTAGTCATGAAACCCTTCAGATGTGTATTAGTGGACCATATTCTTGGAAAATGACTGCTAACATATATCTTTGGGAATAGAGAGAAAGGACGTTTCAAAAGAATTTTTATATGTTAAATTAGACTTATAGGATTCTGGGGGATCGGGATAATGTTAATCTGAAGATAACCTTTTGCCCTTAGTGTAGTACCAACATAGAGGCAGTTGAGTTCCTAGCAGAAGGTCACTGACTGTCTCAAGGACTTATCAATGGGCTGTAAGTTATAAGGAAATTTAATTTTTTCTTTTGTCTGTTTCTTACATTGGATAATATCTTTCAATTCTTTGAATTTTCCATACTACTTAGCTCTGTAAATGGGACAGAGTAGCTACAAGATCAAATTACCATGTGAATGAACAAGATAAAAATGCTAATTTTGTCACAGCTAATAAAAACCATTTCAGATTTTATGCCTTCTGTATAAGAAATATAATCAGTGAACAAACAAACTGGACTCTTCAAATCTTCTACTGACAAAATGATCCAGAAGAACATAACTTATAGAAATGGCCTTAATGGTTATCATTTCAAATTTAACAGTTTCAAAAAAAAAAAAAACAGTGGGCCCCAAACAGTGTTCTTTTAAAGGAAGACAACTCTGAAATAATGAAATAAATCTGAAGGAACATTTTTAAGTGTTCAGAAAATAATAAACTCATAACCAGCTAACATAACTTCAGAAAATGTCTGACCCAAGAAAACAATACCTATTCTTGTAACTGAAATACTGAATTTATGCCTGAAGGAAGAGGTTCTATGGATTGCATATTAGCGGTTTTAATAAAGCAACAGATGGTGAAGCAGTTACAAATCTGAGCATAAATCTTTCTTAACTACTGCAAGCTAACTGCCCATTGTGTTTTAGGTCAGGTTCTTGGAAGCAGAACATAAGGCCAGGGTCCATGTGCCAGGTATTTATTAAGGAAGAGCTCTTGATGGTAAAGGAGTAAGTAAAGTAAGATAGAAAGGAGGAAGCAGCCAGGAAAGGATGGGATTTTTGGCTACGTACCAGCCTCAGGCAAGATGATTTAATCCTGTACCAGCCAGTCACTGACAGTGAGCAGGCAAGTAGGGGGTATATTTCCAAGTGGGACTGGGGAAGTAGATGGCTCTAAGATCAAGGGTAACCTCTTTAAAAAAAAAATTTTAAGGTTCTCTTTTAGCAGCAAAGCGCACAGAAGTGGGGTGACGGATACACAGTTCAGTTAAAGGGATCACAGGAAAACTAGGGAGTATACCAACACAGCTCTTACTGTAGGCTAGCTATTTAAACTTTTTATTTAAATTCCAGTTAGTTAACATATAGTATAATATTAGTTTCAGGTACAAAATATAGTAACTCAAACTTACACATTCATCACTTAGTATTCTACTTAATCTTACTTAATCTCCATCACCCATTTAATCCATTGTCCTGCCCACCTCCCCTCTGGTAACCATCAGTTTGTTCTCTATAGTTAAGAGTCTGTTTCTTGGTTTTCTTCTCTCTTTCCCCCCCTCCCATAAGTGTTTGTTTTGTCTCTTAAATTCCACATGAGTGAAATCATATGGTATTTGTCTTTCACTGACTGATGTTGAAGTATTTCCCCTAGCATAATACTCTCTAGCTCCATCTACATCATTGCAAATTGCAAGATTTCATTTTTTATGGCTGAGCAATATTTCCTTGTATATCAGTCATCATTGGGGAAATACAAATCAAAACTACAATGAGGTATCACCTTACACTAGTCAGAATGGCTAAAATTAACAAAAGAATCAACAGATGTTGGTGGAGATGTAGAAAAAGGGGAACACTTACACTGTTGGTGAGTGAGAATGCAAACTGGTGCAGTCCCTCTGGAAATCAGTACGGAGTTCCTCAAAAAGTTGAAAATAGAATCACCCTACAATTCCACAATCATACTGCTAGGGATTTACCCGAAGAATACAAAAATACTAATTCAAAGGGATACATACACCCTCATGTTTATAGCAGTATTATCTACAATAGCTAAATTATGGGGTGAGCCCAAGTGTCCATATACTAATGAATGGATAAAGAAGATAAGGTCTAGCTACTTTTGCCCATTTAGCCTCTCTTCTACCTTCATTCTACTAGTGATGGTAGGAGTTCAAAAACTGGATTTCCCTGACTTCCGTTCAGTTAAGGTTCTGTATTAGAAATAGGTTCTATGAGATTTAGACAGTGGAAATGAAGTAGAGAAATCTTCCTGAACTGTGAGCTATCATTGCCATCCAGCATGGTCATTAAAATCATTAATATGCCCTAAGCAGAGCTATTGAATACATTCTCCAGCTTTGTATAGGTCAAAGTGCAGTGACAGAGAATCAAAAAGAATAAAATACTGAAGAATAAACTTAGCCAAGGATAAACTTAAAAAGGAGGAAAAGTTGCTGAAAAAAATTAAAGATGATACAAATAAATGGAAAGACATTCCATATTCAGAGATAGAAGGCTTCATATTCTTAAGATGTCCACACTATCCAAAGCAATCTACAGATTCAACACAATCCCTGTCAAAATGCCAATGGCATTTTTATTAGGAAAAAAAAAAAACCCTGGAATTTCAAAGGACTTCAAATATTCAAAACAATCTTGAAAATATAAAGCTGTAGGCTTCACAGTCCTGATTTCAAAATTTATTGCAAAGCTACATTAATCAGAAGAGTATGAAATGGCATAAAGACATAGACCAATTTACTAGAATAGAGAGCCCAGAAATAAATGCTCATATATATGGCCAAATGATCTTCAACAAGGGTCTCATGAATAAATAATAGAGAAAAGATAATCTCTTCAACAAAGGGTGTTGGGGGAAAAACTCACATGCACATCCACATGCAAAAAGGTGAATTTGGATCCTTAACTTACTCTATATACAAATATTAATTTAAAATGGTTAAGAGACCAAATGTAAGACCTAAAACTGTAAAACTCCTCCTGGAAGAAAACATAAGAGAAAAGTCTTCATGACACCAAATTTTTGGCAATGATTTCTTAGCTAGAACACTAAGGGCACCTGGGTGGCTCAGTTGGTTAAGTATCTGCCTTCAGCTCAGGTCATGATCCCAGAGTCCTGGGATTGAGTCCCATGTTGAGCTCCCTCCTCATCAGGGAGTCTGCTTCTCCCTCTATTCCTGCTCCCCCCGCTCATGATCTCTCTCAAATAAGTATTAAAAAAAAAAAAAAAAACACACCAAAAGCACAGGAAACAAAAGCAAAAACAGACAAATAAGACTTCACCAAATTACATCACAGTAAAGGAAAAAACAACATGAAAAGGCAACTTATAGAAGATAATATTTGCAAATCACATACTTAATATGAGGTTAATATCCAGAACATTAAAGAACTACTATTCAACCAGAAAAATAATTTGATTTTTTATATCAGCAAAAAACTTGAACAGACATTTCTCCAAAGAAGATCTACAAATGGCCAATAAGCATATAAATAGATTCTCAATATCACTAGTCATCAGAGAAACACATCAAAACCATAATAAGACATACAAATGGCTAACAGACACACAAAAAATGTTCAACAGCACTAGCCATCAGAGAAATACAAATCAAAACCACAATGAGATACCACCTCACACAAGTTAGAATGACAAAAATTAATAAGAGAGGAAACAACAAGTGTTGGTGAGGATGTGGAGAAAGGGGAAACCTCTTACACTGTTGGTGGGAATGCAAGGTGGTATAGCCACTCTGGAAAACAGTATGGAGGTTCCTCAAGATGTTAAAAACAGAGCTACAAGATGGGATCGGGAGGGAGACAAACAAAAAGAGACTCTTAATGTCATAAAACAAACTGAGGGGGGTGGGGGGGGAGAGGGGTTGGGAGAGGGTGGTGGGGTTACATTATATGTTTAAATAAAAAAAGCTTAAATATAAAAAAATAAAATAAAATAAAAATAAATTAAAAAAAAAAAAAAAAACCAGAGCTACCCTACAACCCAGCAATTTCACTACTAGGATTTACCCAAAAGATAAAGGTGTAGTGAAAAGAAGGGGCACATGCACCCCAATGTTCATTCATAGCAGCAATATAGCCAAACTGTAAAAGGAAACGAGATGTCCTTCAACAGACGAATGGATAAAGAACATGTGGTCCAGATATACAATGGAAAATCACTGAGCCATCAGAAACGATGAATACCCACCCTTTGCATCAACATGGATGGAACTAGAGGGGATCATGCTAAGTGAAATAAGCTGAGCAGAGAAAGAAAATTATCATATGGTTTCACTCATATGGGAACATAAGGAATAACATGGAGGACCACAGGGGAAGGGAGGGAAAACTGAATGGGAAAAAATCAGAGAGGAAGACAAACCATGATAGACTGGACTCCGGGAAGCAAACTGGGGGTTACAGAAGGGAGGCGGAAGTCGGGATGGGCTAACTGGGTGGTGGGTATTAAGAATGACACGTGTGATGATGAGCACTGAGTGTTATATGCAACTAATGAATCACTGAACATTACCTCAAAAACAAATGATATGCTATATGTTGGCTAATTGAACATAATAAAAAAAAAGATCACCTCACACTTGTGAATGTTCATTATCAAAAGAAAACAAATGGAGAAAATGAAGAAATTGGAATTGTGGTACACTATTGGTGAAAATTTAAAATGATGTCGCTTCTATAGAAAAACAGTATGGAGGTTCTACAAAAAATTAAAAATAGAATTACCACATGATCCAGCAATCCTACTTTTAGGTACATATGCTAAAGAACTGAAAGATAGGATTTCCAAGAGATATTTGAACACCCAGGTTCAATGCAGTATTATTCACAATAGCCAAGAAATGGAGGCAACCTAAGTGTCCATTGATGGATAAATGGATTTTAAAATGTGGTGTATACATACAATAGAATCTTACTCAGCCTTAAAAAAAAGAAAGAAATCCTGTCATGCTACAACATGAATAAATCTTGAAGACATTATATGCTAAGTGAAATAAGCCAATCACAAGAAGACTATACTGCATGATCCTATTAATGAGTTAAGATACCTAAAGCAGCAGAACTCTTAGAAAGTAGAATGGTGAGGGGTGCCTGGGTGGCTCAGTGGGTTAAAGCCTCTGCCTTTGGCTCGGGTCATTGTCCCAGGGTCCTGGGATCGAGCCCCGCATCAGGCTTTCCACTCAGCGGGAGACCTGCTTCCTCCTCTCTGCTTACTTGTGATCTCTGTCTGTCAAATAAATAAATAAATCTTTAAAAAAAAAAAGAAAAGAAAGTAGAATGGTGGTTGCCAGGAGCTGGGAATGTGGGAAAGGAAGTTGTTTTACTTCCTTTTGATTTTGTTTTATGAGATTTTGTTTTTGTTTTATGAGATGGAAAAAGTTCTAGAGATCTGTTGTACAACCATATACATGGAGACAACATTACTGCACTGTATAATTACAAGTTGTAAGATGTAAATTTGATGTTATGTTTCCTACCACCACTTAAAAAAAAAGGCAGTAGAAAAAGCTATTTGTGCTGACCTCTGAGTGTCCACTCTCCAGGTTCTGTTGTGAAAAGTAATTATGGCATCAGAGGTAGCATACCATAATTTAAGCTGATATCTCAGAAGTGCTCCTCTGAAGCAGGGGTTTCTGTACTGTGAAGTAGTGCACACAGGTCACTGGGAGATTTTATTAAAATTAGATTCTGGTTGGGTGAGTCTGGGGTGGGACCTAAGATAAATAAACTCCCTGTCCTCAGATCACACTTTTGAGTACCAAGGCTCACACGGCAAAGAACTGAGGGCTACCTCCAACCAACAGCCAGGGGGTTACTGAACCCCTTGCTCCAGT
>RCUC01120818.1:0-39849 GCA_003697995.1 Taxidea taxus jeffersonii
AGCCTCTTCAACAAATGGTGTTGGGAAAATTGGACAGCCACATGCAGAAAAATGAAATTGGACCATTTCCTTACACCACACACGAAAATAGACTCAAAATGGATGAAGGATCTCAACGTGAGAAAGGAATCCATCAAAATCCTTGAGGAGAACACAGGCAGCAACCTCTTCGACCTCAGCCGCAGTAACTTCTTCCTAGGAACAACGCCAAAGGCAAGGGAAGCAAGGGAAAAAATGAACTATTGGGACTTCATCAAGATCAAAAGCTTTTGCACAGCAAAGGAAACAGTCAACAAAACCAAAAGACAACTGACAGAGTGGGAAAAGATATTTGCAAATGACATATCAGATAAAGGGCTAGTATCCAAAATCTACAAAGAGCTTAGCAAACTCAATACCCAAAGAACAAATAATCCAATCAAGAAATGGGCAGAGGACATGAACAGACATTTCTGCCAAGAAGACATCCAGATGGCTAACAGACACATGAAAAAGTGCTCCACATCACTGGGCATCAGGGAAATACAAATCAAAACCACAATGAGATACCACCTCACACCAGTCAGAATGGCTAAAATGAACAAGTCAGGAAATGACAGATGCTGGCGAGGATGTGGAGAAAGGGGAACCCTCCTACACTGTTGGTGGGAATGCAAGCTGGTGCAACCACTCTGGAAAACAGCATGGAGGTTCCTCAGAGAGTTGAAAATAGAGCTATCCTATGACCCAGCAATTGCACTACTGGGTATTTACCCTAAAGATACAAACGTAGTGATCCGAAGGGGCATGTGCACCCAGATGTTTATAGCAGCAATGTCCACAATAGCCAAGTTATGGAACGAACCTAGATGTCCATCAACAGAAGAATGGATAAAGAAGAAGTGGTATATATATACGATGGAATACTATGCAGCCATCAAAAGAAATGAAATCTTACCATTTGCGACGACATGGATGGAACTAGAGCGTATTATGCTTAGCGAAATAAGTCAACTGGAGAAAGACAACTACCACATGATCTCCCTGATATGAGGAAGTGGAGATGCAACGGGGGTAGGAGTTAAGGTGGTAGGAAAAGTAAAAATGAAAGAAGATGGGATCGGGAGGGAGACAAACCAAAAGAGACTCTTAATGTCATAAAACAAACTGAGGGGTGTGGGGGGAAGATGGGTTGGGAGAGGGTGGTGGGGTTACATTATATGTTTAAATAAAGCTTAAATAAATTAAAAAAAAAAAAAAAGAAAGTCTCCTTTTCCTTCTGACCTCTCCCCTCTCATGCTCTCTCTCTCAAATAAATAAATAAAACCTTAAAAAAAAAAGGCAAAACTTTTTAAGCTTCTATAGCTGGTAACTGAAGAAAAGAATTTTTTAGCTCAGTTCTGATTACACAAACACACACACACACCTCTCACATACGCATAACACACATTCATGCACATGTGGACAAACATGTATATATGACATATTACATTGATTTGAGAGATAACTTTGATTCATGCACACTATTTACATTTGATTTAACTGTGTTGAATGATTAAACTATAATGAGAATACAAATCTTTAAAATAATTTCCATTTTCAAATAAATTTAAATATTAAGTCAGATAACTACATTGACCTTGATTTTCCAATTTCTTCAACCTCAGGTATATATTCAAAATAATAAAACATTATTATAGCCTGTTTTATGAAAGTTTTAATGTTCACTATTTTATAACCAGAGAAGGAAGTTATCAAGAATTTTTATTCTTTTACTACAAAAGCTATAAGAATTATGTACTGTGTGATCTGAAATAAATGTATAAGGAATTAAAAGTGAGTAACAAATTCGTTTTATTGAAATATAGTTGTTCAGATTGTTAATATTGTTTGATACATAGCATATTTCCCAAATACTGAGAGTGTGCACATTGTGTATATGGGGTAAGAGTTGTGTGGGGATATGTGAGTGTGTGATAAATAGAATTCTATATGATAGTTTATATGGTAACTTTATAGTTTTTAAAAAGTTTGACTTAAGCTTTTTAGTAAAACTAATAAACTTTATAAACATTTTAAGAATAATTTTAAACTATTATCAAGAATACACATCTGAGGGGTGGCACAGTTGGTTAAGTCTGCCTTTGGCTCACATCATGATCCTGGGATTCTGGGATCCAGCCCCAGGTCAGGCTCCCTGATCAGTATAGATTGTGCTTTTCACTCTCCCTCTGCATCCTCCACCCCCGCCCCCCCGTACGCCCTCTCTGTCTCCCTCAGATAAATAAATAAAATCTTCTTTAAATAAAGAATATACATTTTATACCTAACAACTTTAGAATTGTCTGATGGAGGGTGCCTGGGTAGTTCAGGGGTTAAGCCTCTGCCTTTGGCTCAGGTCATGGTCCCAGGGTCCTGGGATCCAGCCCCACATCGGGCTCTCTGCTCAGCAGGGAAGCTGCTTCCCCCTCTCTCTCTGCCTGCCTCTCTGCCTACTTATGATCAATCTCTTTCACTCTCTCTCTCTCTCTCTCTGTCAAATAAATAAATCTTAAAAAAAAAAAAGAATTGTCTGATGGAAAGAGAAAAGAGTAATAATTTTGAAGGAATTTGACAAATATAAAACAATTCTATTTTAAATATTTTAATAACATGTAACCTACCTACAGAAAGCCTATGTGTATTTTTCCATGAATTTTCACAAAGTGAACAGCCTTGTAAAACTAATACTTAAATAAAGAATAGAATAAATAAAAACAGAACATCAGAAGCTTCCCTCCTTCACTATTCATCTGAGAATAATCACTCACCTGGTTTCTAATAAGATGGTCTTGCCTGTTGTAGAGTTGATATACATGGAATTTTGTCTTTTGTAAATAACTTTATTTGCTTCTTATTTTGTTTGTGAGAGTCATCCAGGCCTTTATGGTAGGAAGAATTGATTTGTTCTTGTTGCTGAATTGTACTTTTTTGTCAGAATGAACCACAATTACTATGATCTGTTCGGTGATTGATAAATATGTTGATGTTTTTGGGTAATTTGGTTATTGCCTTTTTATCTTTTAAAAACTTGTACATTTTTTTTTTGGCAGGCATTAGTATACATTTCCATTAGATATATAACTGGGAATGTAATGCTTAGGTTATGAGGCATGTATATTTTTAGCAGTAATATAAACTGGCAAGATAGTTTTCAGAAAGTTTGTTCCATTTTATGTAAGAAAAATGTATGAGTTCCAGATGCTTTGTATCCTTACCAGAATTTGGTATTGTCTTTTTTCACTTTATCTACTTCCTGGATCTGTGGTAGTATAATATTTTGATTTTAATTAGAATTTCCCTGACAGCTAATAGGTTGAATGCTCTGTCAAGCACCTCTTAGAAATTTGGATAGCCACTTTTGTGAAGTGCTGCCCAAATTTTATCTTTGAAAAAAATTCTCTGGAGAGTTTTTGAGCTCATTGTCTTTTTGTTTTGTTTTCCCTCTCAAATATTTGGAAGATAAACTTTTTGAAGCCAGTGATTCCTGCTTTCTAGGCTATTAGTAGCAACTAAATTTAGTTAAGATATATAAGAGTATTAAAGTTTTTTGACTTTGTATCAGTGGTCTCTGTTTTGTAATGCTAGAAAAGAAAATAATTATCCCCAACACTTGCTTTATTATTGCCATGTATTTAAATGTAAAAAAAAAGAGACCATAATCAGAATGCATTGCTTTTTTATTTCTGTCTGGATTCTCATGGTTTTATTCATGAATATTTTTCTTTTATCTGTAGTTCTGTTGGCAACTGTATCTAGTTTTTGTCTGATTTTGATTTTAATTTCATTCAGAGTTTTAAAATGTTGGTTTTAGAATTGTAGCTACTTATTATTCTTTCAGTTTTTTAGCATGCCAGCATGTTTGTTCCTTGACTTTTAGTTTTCATCATTTCTATTAAAAAGTCCTTTATCAGTCTTAATACTTCTTCTTTTGAAGATAATATGCCTTTTTTCCTCCATTGATTTTTAAGATTTTTCTGTGACTTATCATCATTTTTGAAAAATTTTCAGACATTTTGTGTTTTTTTTTTCTTAAATTTCCTGTTATACACAAATGTGTGATTTACATAAATGAGTTGCAGAAACTTTACATGCACATTTGGATCAAGGTGATAAACTTTTTTAACTATGACATTTCAGTCAAAGTAGAGAATATTTTCATCAATTCAAGCAGCTTCCTTATATTCCTTTCCGGTACAATCCTCCATACAAAGAGCAACTACTGTTCTTAACTTTGCTTATTTCTGCAACCATAGAATAGTTTTGCCTGTATGTGTATACTAGTGATATATATAAATCTATCAGTATGTTAACTTTTTTGTCTGACTCTTTTTTTATTTAACATGTTGCTGAGATACTTGCATTATTGTTATATCAATAGTCCATTCATTTTATTGAAGTATGGTATTCAATTGTATGAATATAACACAATTTGATTTTTTATTCTTTTGACTGGTATTTGAGTTTTCAGTGCTTGGCTAATATGAATAATTCTATATATAAGTTTTAAAGATATGATTTCATTTCTCTCAGATAAAGTCCTGTATTATGACTTTTGGTCATAAGAGTAGTCAGATGTTTAACTATATACTAAATGAAATTAGTTATTTTAAAAGATTTTATTTATTCACTTGACAGAAAAATCACAAGTAGACAGAGAGGCAGGCAGAGGGAGAGGGGGAAGCAGGCTCCCAGCTGAGCAGAGAGCCCGACACAGGGCTCGATCCTGGGACCCTGAGATCATGACCTAAGCCAAAGGCAGAGGCTTAACCCTCTGAGCCACCCAGGAGCCCGAAAGTAGTTATTTTATTCTCAAAAAGACAAGACTGTAGTGAAGGAGGACAAATCAGTGGTTACTAGGGTTATGAATGGAGAGATGATGTCACTCCTCCCACAAAGTGAGTAGTACAAAAGGAGTTTGGGGAGTGATGGAATAAACAATAGTTCATTGTTCACAATTAGGTGTATCCTAACTGAGAAACTAGTAAAACGGATCTATTCATGTATTAAAATTCATAAAACTATACTAAAATAACCACTTTTAAGAGTATACTAATTAAAACAAAGTAAAAAATGAAAGATTTAGGGATAGAAATATGAATGTTTATGTATTTTTGCTTGAGTAAATATAACTGTACATCTTTAAGAATGTGAATGTGATCTTGATGAAGTCCCAAAAGTTCATTTTCACTTTTGTTTCCTTTGCCTTTGGAGACATATCTTGAAAGAAGTTGCTGTGGCTGATGTCAAAGTGGTTACTGCCTGTGTTCTCCTCTAGGATTTTGATAGATTCTTGTCTCATGTTGAGGTCTTTTATCCATTGCAAGTTTGTCTTTGTGTATGGTATAAGAGAATGGTTGAGTTTCATTCTTCTATACATAGCTGTCCAATTTTCCCAGCAACACTTATTAAAGAGACTGTCTTTTTTCTACTGTGTATTTTGTCCTGCTTTGTTGAAGATTGTTTGACCATAGCGTTGAGGGTCCATATATGTACTTTCTATTCTGTTCCTCTGGTCTATGTGTCTGTTTTTGTGCCAGTACCATGTTGTCTTGGTGATCACAGCTTTGTAGTAAAGCTTGAAATCAGGTAACATGATGCCTCCAGTTTTGTTTTTCTTTTTCAACATTTGCTTAGCAATTGGGGGTCTTTTCTGGTTTCATACAAATTTTAGGATTGTTTGTTCTATCTCTTTGAAAAGTGCCGGTGGAATTTGATCAGGATGGCATTGAAAGTGTAGATTGCTGTAGGCAGTATAGACATTTTAACAATGTTGATTCTTCCAATCCGTGAGCATGGAATGTTCTTCCATCTTTTTGGGTCTTCTTCAGTATCTTTCATGAGTGTTCTGTAGTTCCTTGAGTACAGATCCTTTACCTCTTTGGTTAGATTTATTCCCAGGTATTTTATGGTTCTTGGTGCTATAGTAAATGGAATCAATTCTTTAATTTCCCTTTATATTTTCAGTTTTAGTGTGTAAGAAAGCAACTGATTTCTGTACATTGATTTTCTACCCTGCCCCACATAACTGAATTGCTGTATGAGTTCTAGTAGTGTGGGGGAGGAGTCTTTTGGGTTTTCTGTATAAAGTATCATGTCATCTGCGAAGAGAGAGAGTTTGACTTCTTCTTTGCCAGTTTGAATACCTGCTACTTCTTTTTGTTGTCTGATTGCTGTTGCTAGGACTTCTAGTACTATGTTGAAAAAGAGTAGGGAAAGTGGACACCCTTATCATGTTCCTGATGTCAAAGGTAAGGCTGTTAGTTTTTCCCTGTTGAGAATGATATTTGCTGGGGGGGTTTTCATAGATAGATTTTATGAAGTTGAGGAATGTTCCCTCTATCCTGATACTGTGAAGTGTTTTAATTGGGAATGGATGCTGAATCTTGTAAAATACTTTTTCTGCATCAAGAGGACCACGTGGTTCTTTTCTCTTTTCCTGCTGATTTTTTCTATCACATTGATTGATTTGCTAATGTTGAACCACCCTTGCATTCCATGGATAAATCCCACCTGATCATGTGGATAATCTTTTTAACATACTGTTGGATCCTGTTAGCTGGGATCTTGTTGAGAATCTTGGCATCCATATTCATCAGGGGTATTGGTCTGAAATTCTCCTTTTTGGTGGGGTCTTTGCCTGGTTTAGGGATCGGGGTAATGCTGGCTTCATAGAAAGAGTCTGGAAGTTTTCCTTCTGTTTCTATTTTTTGAAACAACTTCACAACTTCAGGAGAATAGGTATTATTTCTTCTTTGAATGTTTGGTAGAATTCTTCAGTTTCTGCACAGCAAAGGAAGTAGTCAACAAAACAAAGAGGAATGGGAGAAGATATATGCAAATAACACTACAGACAAAGGGCCAGTATCCAAGATCTATAAAGAACTCCTCAAATTTAACACACAAAAAACAGATAATCATGTCAGAAAATGAGCAGAAGACATGAACAGACACTTCTCCAAAGAAGACATACAAATGGCTGACAGACACATGAAAAAATGTTCATCATCCTTAGCCATCAGGGAGATTCAAATCAAAACCACATTGAAATACCACCTTGTACCAGTTATCATGGCCAAAATTAACAAGACAGTAAACAAGTGTGGGAGAGGATGTGGAGAAAGGGGAACCTCTTACACTGTTGATGGGAATGCAAGTTGGTGCAGCCACTTTGGAAAACAGTGTGGCGATTCCTTAAGAAACTAAAAATAGAGCTTCCCTGTGATCCTGCAATTGCCCTACTGGGTACTCCAAAGATAACAGATATAGTGAAAAGAAGGGTCATCTGTACCCCAATGTTCATAGTAGCAATGGCCAGAGCTGCCAAACTGGAAAGAGCCAAGATGCCCTCCAACGAATGAATGGATAGATAAGAAGATATGGTCCACATATACAATGGAGTATTATGCCTCCATCAGAAAGGATGAATACCCAAGTTTTGTATCAACATGGATGGGACTGGAAGAGATTATGCTAAGTGAAATAAGTCAAGCAGAGAGACTCAAGTATCATATGGTTTCACTTACTTGTGGAGCATAAGGAATAACACGGAAGACATTGGGAGAAGGAGAGGAAAAGTGAGTTGGGGGAAATCAGGGGGAGACAAAACATGAGAGACTGGACTCTGAGAAACAAACTGAGGGTTTTGGAGGGGAAGGGGGTAAAGGGGTTGGGTGAGCTTGGTGGTGGGTATTAAAGAGGGCATTGTAGTGCATGGAACACTGGGTGTGGGGCACAAATAATGAATTTTGGAACACTGGAAAAAAATTAAATTTTAAAAAATAAAATAAAACAAAACAAAAAGGAATGTAACTGTGAAAGAAAAGGAAGGGTGGGGGGGATGGATAGAAACTAGACTTCTTTGTGAATATCTTGCTTTGTAGATTTTATATTGTAACCACGTGAATGTTTTACATAAAACAAAGAAAATAAAATCAAAATAGAAAAAGATTCCCAAAAGTAAAGTAGAAAGAAAAAAATTGAAGTTAACTGTATTAGTTCTTTTTATTGCTGCCATAACAAGCTATCACTAATTTAGTGGTTTAAAGCAATACAAATTTATTATCTTACAGTTTTGTAGTTTAGAAGTCTCAATATGGGTATCACTAGACTAAATCCAAGTTGCCCAACAAGGAATCTGTTTTCTTGCTCATTGAACTTTATGGCAAAATTTAGTTCCTTCTGGTTTTAAGATTGAGATCCCTGTTTTCTTGCTGATTGTAAATGGAGGTTTGTTCATATATAAAGGTTGATGCATACCCTGGCTCATGCCCTCCTTCCTTTGTCTTCAAGGAAAGCAGTAATGGATCAAGTCCTTGTCTTCTGTTACTATTCTTCTTCTATCTCATCAGTCTGACCCAACAGAAAATGTTGTTCTACCCCTAAGAACCCATGTGGGCCATCTGAATGATCTAGAATATTCTCCGTGCCCTTAACCACATCTGCAACATCTCTTTTGTGATGGAAGGTATATTGGTCACACGTTTTACAGAACAGAGCGCAGACATGTTTGACATCCATTATCCAGTATGCTCATTAACTTTTAACATAACCTTATGCACACACAAAGTATTAACAAGTGATTTTATATTAGAATAATATAAACAATTATGGTAGTGTTGATAATATCCAAAATTATCAGCATAACAAAAAATCTGAATTTTAAATAACTGAAGTATAAATTTGTTTTGGAAATGTAAATATGAGCCCATAATGTATTTTCTCTTTCTTTCTTATCATTCCTGATTATACTCAATAAATAGGCCTAGAAACAAGGACTAAAACCTTTACCATAGCACTTTGTAGCATCAGGTATAATCTATAACTAAAGGAAAACAGGGCTCTTTGAGAGGGAAAGATAGGAGCCAAAGAGAGGATACTTGAACATCAATAAAAATAATAACTTCAGTGATTTGAAATATATCAAATATGTCAGAATTCATTAATTTTTCCTCCTTGTAAAATGCTACGGAAGATGGGAAATGGTGATATTTTCAGTGTTGTGGGGCTAGAGAAAAATAAACTGGAATTCAAGACTCCTAAGGCAACAAGAACTTGAGAATTTAACACATTATTATTCTGAAAAGTAGTAAACAACAAAGATACTTTTTTTTTTTTTTAACCTCCAATTCCTACATGAACAGTATCTCATGAAAATCAAATACTTGAAGGAAAGTTTGAGTTTCTCTAAAGAGATGTTTCAACTATAAGTGAAAGATAAATGATCCTGAATATCATTATTTTGTCAACATCTCATAGAATAATGAATCTAGGCAATGCTTATCAAAGTCCATCAGTATATAAAATGGAAGATAATGTAAATGTTATGTGCCACCTTGTGGAAATACTCTACCAATGAAATATTCTTGTTAAAGTGGACCATGAGCAATATCAAGATGTTAGTTGATTCCCAAATGGCCAATAAACAGATGAAAAATTTCTCAAACTTAAGAGCCATAGGAAAATTTTAAATGAACCCAAATGTGATAGCAGTAGAGATACTCAAACCTGGGTCAAAGTAAAAAGTCTGATAATCAGGTAATATCTTTAAGCAAGGGTGAGATAGGGCACCTGGGTGGCTCAGTTGGTTAAGCGACAGCCTTCAGCTCAGGTCATGATCCTGGAGTTCCAGTATCAAATCCTTCATCCTGCTTCCTGCTCAGCAGGGAGACTGCTTCTCCCTCTAACCCTATCCCATCTCATGGTCTTTCTCCCTCTCTTAAATAAATAAATAAAATCTTCAAAAAAAGGGAAAGAATTAACTGGAATTCTCAGTAAACTGCTGGTGGGAAAAAAATTGGTATAACTACTTAAAAAAATGTTTGGAGATAGCAGTTAAAGTTGAAAATGCAGATACTCTTATGACCTAGCACTTTTGCTCCTAGGAATACAACCAATGTAAATAGTTATACTGATACAAAAGTTATACCGATATATTTCCTTAGTGTAAATATTTATAATAGCTAAGTCTTGGAAACAACAAAATGTCTATCAACATTAGACTAATAGAGAAACATATAAATTGTAATATTTTTTTAGTGGAATACTATTTAGAAAAGAGACTAAGCAAAAACTGCACAACAAAATGCATAAATCACATGAGCCTCATTTGGGGTAAAATAAATCAGACACAGAACAATATATATTGCATGATGCCATGAAGATAAATTTAAAATTAAAATACAGGGAGTGCACCTGCATGGCATTAGAAGTCAGGAAGGTGGTTACCTTTGGAGATGAGAAGAGATGTCACTAAGAGAGTTATGAGGCATCTTCTAGGGATAAGGGAATGTGTTTCTTGATCAGAATAGTGGTTTCGTGTTCAATTTGTAAAAAGTAATCAACCTATTCTCTTCTGATTTGTATGCTTTCCTGAATTAATTGTATATTGTAATAACAAAATTTGTTTTAAAAACTACTTCAAATCAGCCCAAGTCTTGGAGAATTCTTAGAGTTTTCAAGAAAGATTTTCTGGTTATAAAAGCTTGGGGATATAGGGCCAAATACAAAATAAGTAACAAGACACATACCTTAATTCAGTGCTTATTTTGACAATGATTCATTAAAAGTTAAGAAAATTTCAATTTTGTATGTATGATAATTATACTATCGTATATCTTAATAAATGAGTTCTTACAGTTTAAACATTTACTTATATTGACATATATATGAATAAACTTATATAATGCATGGAGTTTGCTTCAAAATAATCCAGTGTGTATGGGCAGTAGAGCTGAGGGGAAAGCTGTGTTTATAGGTGAAACACGTTTGGCCATGAGGTGATAATTGTTGAATCTGTGGTTCATTATACTAATAATGCTATAATACAGCTATAATTTTCAATTAAAAGCTTTTTAAAAAACTGTAAAATGTTAAGACATAATGGAAAATATTAAATAAAATTCATTAAAATAGCCTTATAAAGTCTGAATACAGTGTTTACAAGTAATATTTCTTTGTTTAAAATAGACCACATTAGGGGTGCCTGCGTGGCTCAGTGGGTTAAACCTCTGCCTTCAGCTCAGTTCATGATCTCGGTCCTGGGATCGAGCCCTGCATCATCAGGGAGCTGCTTTCCCCACACTCTCTCTGCCTGCTTCTCTGCCTGCTTGTGATCTCTGTCAAATAAATAAATAAAATCTTAAAAAAATAAAACAGGCCACTTTATTCTATAGATTTTTTTCAAATGTACCTCTATTTTTTTCCAAAAAATAGAGACTTCCAAATAACTTATTTTTAGGTGAACTACACTATTTCTAACTTTTGATGTTCAAAAATATTGAAGATTTTGGACACTAACAATATATCGTAGCTTTAGGACAAATCAGTTTCATGAAGCAAGTTTTTAGTTTATGTTAACTCCTATTACACACATATCCCCCTGCATATCTTTATATATTAACAAAGAAATCTCAGCATTCTACAGAGTAAAACTTTTATGAGGCTTTTAATGTTACTAAAAGCTGAATAGTTCCACTGGTCATGTATTGAAGTAAAATAGAAAGATATCAGTAACCTTTCACTGACAGCTTCATGGAAGGGTATGAAGACAGCTGTAGGTTATTTTCCTGCATAAAAGAGCCTCCTCAGTTAATATGAATTCATAAAGGATTATCAGCAAAATTTCAATGGAACATTTAATGTCAGACTTTTTAGAGTAACATATTTTACCAGTGTTTTATAACTTCTCATTGTATTTTGCCACCAAAGTTCTTGAAGCTTTCTTCAACTTTTTATAAAGACCTAAAATCCTTTATGTTAAGATTAACACATTTATAATCATTCTATTAAATTGTTTTACAAGTGAAGCAAGGCTATAAAACTTGCTCCAAAAGACAGAAGATTGTCAGAAGACAGTAATGTGACATTTAACAACCACATTTTCTAGTCATCAACTTCTTATTTGATAGGGTCCATAGCACAGTTTTAAATTTCCCATCAGTTCAAATACCACTTAAAAGTTGAAGGGGGGGCACCTGAGTGGCTCAGTGGGTTAAAGCCTCTGCCTTCAGCTCAGGTCATGATCCCAGGGTCCTGGGATCGAGCCCTGCATCGGGCTCTCTGCTCAGCAGGGAGCCTGCTTCCCTTCCTCTCTCTCTGCTTGTCTCTCTGCCTACTTGTGATCTCTCTCTGTCAAATAAATAAAATCTAAAAAAAAAAAAAAAGTTGAAGGGGTGGAAAAAAACACTGTTGCAAAGAAGTGTATTCTCTTTTTCAGTGTGAATAACTCTGAAAGATACCAGGCAATGGTAGCAGCACTTTAAGTTAAAATTGGATATGTATGAGTTATCTAAGCATTTGTTTTCTAGTCAATTAACTTTAGATCCAGTATATTTTAGTTTGCCTTTTTTTTTTCTGGAAAACACCTTGGTTTTCTCTTATCTAAAGTTAAATAGGGTAAACATGCATGTTGATTATAGAACTTCTTGCTAAAGAAGTAAAATGGCCTGTTTTATTATAAACTTTAAGTCACTATTTTTTTTTTGGATCCTACTTGTATAATCAAAATAAGCTGTTTGGGTTACCCAGTATTTCTCAAACTTGGAACCAAAAGGACAAGAAGTGTGTGTGTGTGTGTGTGTGTGTGAGAGAGAGAGAGAGAGAGAGAAAGAGAGAGAGAGAGAGAGAGAGATAATCTGGGAACCTGGAAATCCTAATGGACTTAGTTAAGTGGGTGGGAGAATCTGAGAGTGCATATTTTACAATCTCCATAAATGTAAACTATGAGTGTGATGCTTGGAGAAACTCTAAATTTAATATTCTCTGAAATTCCATTCAGCCTCAAAATTTTCAGTGCAAATATCCATGAAACTGAGAAATGTGGTATGTGAACCACACAAAAGATGAACTTTGGACGTCATTGAGAATGTAAAGAACAAGCATATCGGAGTTAGCCAAATAGCATACGGATACCTGAATGTGGAGAAAGATGATTTCCAGAAACAACTACTCACTATAAAGGATAAGTTGTTAAATTTGCCCATAATAGAATTATAAAATTCCCTTTATCAAAAAACACAATACAAATAAGGCACAGATAACCAGCATATATAACACACACATAATCAGAAAACACTAATGTTCTAGATCCATACATCAGTGGATTGATAGATAGATGACCAGAATTTTAATTAAAAAAAGATGGATAATCAAATTGAAAAAAGAATTAAAAAAATCTTATATATCATTTCCTTAAAAGGAAGTGTTTTACAATCATTAGTTAGTAAATAATTTCTCATTACTGGAAGCTACTTTGCCTGACATCAGTATGCTGCCTCTTTTCACTCAGTGATATCCAAGCAGCCAATAAATCTATGAAAAGGACTCAACACTATAAAAAATTAAGGAAGTACAATATAGAACCAAAGTAAGTCATAATTACACATCCACCAGATTGGCAAAGATTTAAAAGTTTGAGGAGGGTCTGGGTGGCTCAGATGGTTAAGTGATCTCCAGTCCTGGGATTGAGCCCCATGTTGGTCTGACAGCTCAGCAGGGAGTCTGCTTCTCCTTTCTTCTCCCCCTGCTTCTGCTCTCTCTGTCTCTCTGTCTCTCTCAAATGAATAAATAAAATCTTTAAAAAAAAAGTATCCTTTAAAAAAATTTTTGACAAAGATAGAAACCAATAAAACAAAACAACCAAAAAACAAACAAACAAAAGAAACCAATAAAACACTTTAGACAATGCTGTTGAGAGAATAATATTTGAAGAAGTTTGGGATTATCTATCTAGAAAAGGTGAAGTTTTGCAGAATAATATTTGAAGAAGTTTGGGATTATCTATCTAGAAAAGGTGAGGTTTTGCATTATATATGACTTAATTATATACCCTAGAGAAATACTTGCATATTTACACAGAATGACAAGTATGAATGTTTATAATGATAATGTATCAAATAGCCAAAAATTTGAAGCTTTGCAAAAGTTTATAATATACCCTGTTTCTACCAAAGACCTTACGAAACACATCAGCTGTCCTTATAAATATATAATATATAATTTTGGCTGGCACAGTACTAAAAAGGAAAATTAAGAGTTGAAAAATTAATTTTCTTTATGATTTAGATGCTTTGAAATCATAAAACATTTAAAAGAAGAAAAATGAAATATAAAATACCATGTTTAGATGCAAAATCCATTACATAGTCCTAGTGTGGTTTTGGGTGCATACCTAATATGAAAAAATCTTAAGTTTTGGTGGACTACATAATTACATATGCCAGTAATTACTATGATGTCAAGTAAGAACTGACTAGTAAAATTAGAAGCTCTATTAATACAAGAAAAATTTCTTATATCAAGGAAGATAACAGTCCAGGTTTTCTCTCCACTGGGTAGTACATAGTTGGAATAAGGGCTTCAGTTAAAAATAACATAGTTAATGTCAGATTGACCTATAGGCTGAGGACTCTGGAAAGTCTGAAGGTAAAGAAAATTCAGCTAAGGTTAGATACTCTTAATATCTTTAGAATCTAAAGAGATAAATCTGCTTTCTTGAGACAGACCAGATAAGTAAGATAAATACATGAAATGACTACACTTAAAACTTAGATATTCTAGCTCAAGAAAGCAGATTGTTTTTTGTAAGAGAGATTGAACAATTAGAGTATGCCACCTAAAAAAGCAGAGTTGTTTTTTTTTTTCACCACTAGAAATATTCATATGATGAGATGATCAGCTCTGATGCAGGTTTCAGCACTAGTAAAAAGGTTTGATTGAATTTTATGTGAGTTACCGTTGCCTATAAAATTATTTCATTGGATCTTCCAAGAAGCTAAGCTTTATAAAACTCTTCTCTTTAGGTGTAATATCAACTTTTATAAAAAGTATATAATTGTTGTATTGAAAAGGAATGGTATTTTTTAAATGAAAAGGAATTTTACTTTCTAGTATTAATTATGTTATAGCTGCTGTATTAGATAAAAAATTTATGTTGTTAAGCCCTTAAATTGATTCCAAATTCTAGATAAAATACCCACACATGTATATTCATTTCTTGTCTATACTGTGTACTATGGGAACATAATTTATTCTGCCTGTGTTTAAGTGTACTATAGAAATATAATTTATTCTCCCTGTGTAAAGTACAAAAGTACTCATCTGAATTTAGATTTTTAGAACTCAGTTGTTGTTTTGCCTGTGGTTAAGCCAATTGCTAAGGCTTAATCCCAAGTGATTCAGATTGTATGCTAGTGATAATTGTGCCTAAGTGCTTTTAATCTGATTTAAGTGAAATCTTTAGATGCTTTCCTTCTATACCAAATATAATTCAAATTTAATGTTATTGAATTGAAATTTAGGATCATGGCCTTAAGGGTGTTGTTGTGGTCATTTCATTTCTACATTTTGAAGTATTGATTTTAATTTATGTGTAAGGCTTTTTTGTAATGGAGATGTAGACTTTATGTCATTCATAAATAGAAACAATTGTATGAGAGGGAAAAAAGCACAATACATAATCACTTAGACTTGTCAACCCTTAACCCTTGTTTCCTATTTATTTTTAAAAGTTACAAAAAATTATGATGTATTGTATGGTGACTAACATAACACAATAAAAAAATAAAGTCTATTTGAAGAAAGGTTATTGTAATTTTTAATAAAAAATTACTCAGTGAGCTCTTACCAATTGCCCAGCATATATCTAAGAAGTTTACATGTATGACTTCATTTAAACATTCAAAAAAATCATGGAAAGAATACATATATTTTTCTATTCTAGGACTTTATTTCAGCAAGCTTTGTTTCAGTTATAGGTCCGGGTTTATTTTTTCTGGTGACAAAAGCCAATGCCAAGTTTCAGGTGTCTGGTGGAG
This sequence comes from Taxidea taxus jeffersonii, assembly GCA_003697995.1. Lineage (NCBI taxonomy): Eukaryota > Metazoa > Chordata > Mammalia > Carnivora > Mustelidae > Taxidea > Taxidea taxus. The sequence goes on from RCUC01120818.1 coordinate 15,834, forward strand.
TTAGACAATTTTATAATGTTAGAGTGCCATAAATGCTCTCAATTTATGGTCCATGGAGGGGTTGATGTCGTAGGAATAGAAAGAGTTTATTTCCTGTTGTTAAATTGCTCATACTTCTGCCTGATGCATGCTGTGGGGCTACACTCCCTTGGAAGGCTACCTGATCCAGGAAGAAACTTTCAGGCACATTGCAGCTTTATAAAGGGGTGAGTCTCTTGTTAGTGTAATGCCTTGAATATTCTAGGCACACATATGTAAACATGCTCTAAACAGATTGCCCTTCATTATAGGACAGTTTCATACACTAAAAAGAAACTGAATAAATTCAGAACTACCGAGGTGAACAGAGAGGGCAAGAAAGCATGAAAATGTAGAGATTTAAGGGCCTGGATAATGTCTAGGAGGGCCTGAATAATGTCCAAGAATGCAACTGCAAGTAAATTAATTTACACATTTGTCAAAATAAGAGTAAAAGGTCAACCTGCAATCCCAGTTTTTCTATAATATAAAAAGTTGGGTGAGTTCTAAGAAAACATTCTAACTTTAGGCAGTTTCCTCTCAGAGTTGTTTTTAGTAAATCCTATGGCCTATTAAGTAGAGATTTACAGGTGCTCTGTGAAGGGGAATTTGTACTGCCACACATTAACAGAAGGTAGAGAGTAAAACATGGTCAAAGTCTTAACTTCTTGCCTCTATGGTATTGAAACTCTTTTAAAGCCATTTTAAATTTGCTTCATTTAATAGTCCTGTTAATTTAAAAGAACATAAAACCCACTAGTTTTATTGTCATACTTTATTTTGCCCTCTGGGGACCTCTATTTTAATTCATTTCATGGTAGTTTTAGGCAGGCAAACCTGGGTTCATGTTGCACCTCAATGATCCTACCATTCACTGTGTCACTAGCTAACATAGGGGTATCTTATCTTCCCTTACTTTACTTGAGCTTTCTTTTCTTTAAATGCATAATGAATACAGAAAAAAAAAAAGTCCTTTCAAAATGAGTTACAAAATGCAGTTTGTCAGAGTTTTTCTTCTCTTAGGCATATTGTGAATGTTCTGTGGTATGTTCTATGTCCTGCTGCTAGTGGGAAGGGTTGGATTTTGGGAGAGGACTGGTAGAGGAAAGGACAAGTAGCATGGTAGCTATATGAGACTTGACAGTTAATCTCCAAGGAGACTTTTCTTGCTAATAAATGTGGCTTCTATGGAATCCTGGCCATTTATAAGCAGTATCTGAGTGCTTTTAGTTATCCTCTGAGGATATGACACTCTGGAATTCATTCTTTATTGCAGGATCCTGATTGCTGGGAATCAGTCTGATACAATTGGCTATTTCCTTTTCTAACAATTGGTTAGTTGTCCTTAAAAGCTAAATTGTAGAAGTACCCATACTTCTTTTTTAATCTAAGAGATTTCTAGTCCTTCAATAAGAAATATGTATCAGAAATTTAATAATATTCACAGTTCTTATACATTGTGTAATGAGACAGGAAATTTATACATACTTTCTTACTGATTCCTCACAGTAAAGAAACAATTTTTCCATTTTATAGAAGAGTTAGCATGGAAATTTTTGGCTCTCAGAGATTTTCCCTATAATCTCTAGTCAACATGCAATCTATCCTACCAGTAAACCGAAGACTACCCTATTACCTGTTCCAACAATGACCTTACAGGGGAGGCTACCCCTGAGTTAAACTGTTTGTAGCTACCTTTTCCTCATAGGATGCAATTTTTAATCTCCTGTAATTCTATCTGCAGTCTTTTTCATGAACAAAATTTAAATCTAATGATAAATATAATGAAATGTTTTAATATACATTACCACAGATAAAGCCCATTAATTATGCTGATTCATTTCTGCACTTGGACCATCCCTATAATTTACACATAGATAAATGGACTCATCTGCAGAGGTACTCAGGTCATAAGCTTATTTAAGGAAAAACATAATTAATTCCAAATGAATAACAGTTAATACTTGGTAACTCTGCATTTTTTCTTTTACATTGTCTTTCTGAAATTTTTAAAACATTTCACCCTTACTAGCTTATTTTGAATTGTTCATTTCTAGGTAACATGCTGCAGATTTTTAAAGAAATGCACTTTTTGGGGGCACTTGGGTGGCTCAGTTGGTTAAGTGTCTGCCTTCAGCTTGGGTCATGATCCTGGGGTCCTAGGATTGAGCCCCACGTCAGGCTTCCTACTCATTAGGGAGCCTGCTTCTCCCTCTCCCTCTGCTGCTGTCCCCTGCTTGTGCTCGCTCTCTTTGTCTATCAAATAAATAAAATCTTAAAAAAAATTTAAAGAAATATACTTTTGGGGGCACCTGGGTGGTTCAGTTGGTTAAGGGTTGGACTCTTGATTTTGGCTCTGGTCATGATCCCAGGGTCCTGGGATCCAGCCCTGCCTCTGGCTCTGTGCTCAGCTGAGTCTGCTTGAAATTCTCCCCCTCTGCCTGTCCCCCTGCTTGTTCACTCTCTCTGGGGTTCAAAAATAAATCTTTAAAGAAATGTGCTTCTAGAAATTTAAAGTTAGGGAGTATGTTCAACTTATAGAATATAACCAGTATTGAAAATGAATATATGTTCAGTAACAAGCTGTGATATGACTAAACATGGCCAATAAGTGAAAACTCAAATCTGAAAGATCATATTCAACATAATAAACATCTTATAAGTAAAATAATAATTACAATGTATATGCTTTAGGAGATAAATGGATATAAAAAGAGAATCAGGATGTTGGTTGCTTCAAGGGCAAAAAGATGAAGGTACAGGCTGGGGTTAGACTACGTGGAGATTTTTGCTTAGATTCTGTTTTTGTTGGTTTCTCTGCTCTTATATTTTTATTTATTTATTTATTTATTTTTAAAGATTTTATTTATTTATTTGATGGACAGAGATCACGAGTAGACAGAGAGGCAGGCAGAGAGAGAGGAGGAAGCAGGCTCCCTGCTGAGCAGAGAGCCCGATGAGGGGCTTGATCCCAGGACCCTGAGATCATGACTTGAGCCGAAGGCAGAGGCTTTAACCCACTGAGCCACCCAGGCGCCCCTCTCTGCTCTTATATTACAATACATACAAATTGATTATAAACAAATTTATACTTAAATAAAAAGAGGGTTTAATATGGACCAATGACCACTATACCATGAGGCAAAAATTATCATTAACATAATTATTTGTACCTGACAGTTTAACAGAAAATAAGTACACAAGTGTAGTTATGAGATTAACTTCTACCTCAGCCACTTGATAGCTGGGTCTTCCTGGTGTGTTACTTAATACTTCTAATACTAATTTACTTCATAAATATTTGTTGAGTAATAATAGTTATGTCTCCAGCTGAGGATTAAATGATGTAATTATCCTACTTCCTGGTTATAGTGTAGAGATTATTTTATTTTCCTTTTGAAGAATTTAATTCACTCACATCTGAACTAAAATTACCTAAGAAATACATGTGGCTAAACTTTAAAACATTAAAATTCTCCCATAGTTTTATCTACTGTATATCTATGCATTCTTTGTATAGTGGGTTCTCTGCATAAATATATAATATTATAAAGGGAGAATATAAAAGTAATTTATCACATAAAATAATACATGGAAAGTTATAATTCATTGGAAGTCTGATACTATGTACTAAGAAGTTAAAAGAAATCATTTGCCATTCTTTTTTTGGTGAAAGTCCTCTTAAGTATATTTTATGCTACCTCATAAATAATTAGGTCAATTACATTGATTTCCAGATGTTCCTGGTTTTCCTGGGAAGATATCCATATTCTAGAAATATCATTTTTATTAAATATTTTTAGAAAATTTCTAAGTGGAAGTCATTGACCTTGGTACTTGAGTTTTCTTGTAACAAATTCAACACAGTCCCTGAACTTGAGGGTGTGCAGTATAGCTTTGGAGAGGAAATTTATATGTCAAATATATAATATCTAAGTATGATAGAATTTACAGATCATCTGGTTCAAGCTTTTTTCTGAGTATATTATAGAGTATGACATTTAATGTTTTAAAAGTCAATGAAATAGTTACATTATTTTCATTCTCACTTTATATATGATGTAATTAAGGCACAGAAAGTTTAAATCATTTGCCAAGGTCACAAAGTTTGACAGTAGCTGGGATTTGAACCCAGATGCTAACTCCAATCCTTTGATCTTGGTCACTGTGCTATCTACTTACTTCTGTTTTTAGTACTACATACTGTAATGTGGTTCATGAAAATGATAAATACTTCTGACAGTGCTCTGAAACTTCACTGGATAGAGGTGACATTCCTATTGTCTGGTTAAGATATGGCTGTACTGAGAAGGTTGGCTTTGAAGCAAAAGTAGGATATGTACATAACTTGCCAGAGTAATAATAGTGCGATAAAATTACTCATAAGAAAGTAGTGCTGAGTGACCAGCTATCATTCATTTCCTTTTTAATTTATTCATTTAAGAAAGCATCAGTGGATATTTAGCATGTGCAAAACAGCATATGGCACTAGAGGTACAAAAATTGTAATATAAGACCAGTGGTCTGATTAAGTTAATATGTAGTAGAAAGAGAGTTGTATGAAGCAAAAAATATACCTACATCTAACAAGTGGCAGAAGCTATCTAACCTCAAGTAGACATGATGGCTTATAAAATAAAGGTTGGATGATGAGAAAGACTATTAGTAAGATATTACTAGTTAGTTAGAAAGACTATTAGTAAGATATTACTAGCCAGCATCTACTTATCTTCTTCCTGGGTGCAGGAATGACAATTTCCCAGGACCCTGTACTTAGATGTGGCGAGAAGATTAATTCGAATTTATGGACTATAATCAGAAGTGATGTATATGACATCTACACCAAAGCATAGAGTGACAGGTATGAACTCTTGATGCTGCTTCTCCACCAGCCATGGGATAGAGACTCACAGAAGTGTTGATAAGAGTCCAAAGACCAAAGAAGGCTTGACAGTAATTGGAGAGCAGCCACACAAGTGTTACCCTAACAAACCCTGGTTGTTGCATGAGAATAAATTTGCTATTAAATCACTAGATTTGTCTTTGAGGGTTGTCTTTCACTGTAGCATCGTTTGGTCAAACCAGACTAATGTAAACAATTACCCTTATCTTGAATAATTATGCTTGAGTACAAGTAGAGTGTTGTGAAAAGACAGTACTAGAAGTGCCATTTCCTAGTCTTCACAGTAATGGTTTGCATGTCTTTGGGCACATCTTTTTGACTCAAGTAGTCATTTCTAAAATTAGAACATTTTATCAAATATTTAAGGTCTCTTTCAGCTATAATAGTTCATTACTATATAAGATATAATCTTTGAAAATTTTATAATGGTAGATCTATGAAAAATGCTTTTGAGAGAATGGACATGACCTTTTCTCTTCAAGATAGTAAAGGACATAAAAGAGAATGGTCTGAATTTGATAGCTGTGTGCTTTGACAGAGTAGGTTAAATGGTTTCCTGTGTGCAGTGTGTTCCTACTCTTTAGTTCAAATGCAATATTAATATTTGGATGAAGTATAAATATTTTTTCTTAAAGCTGTGGAGACTATTTTCCCCTTAAGACAGATTAAATATACTAAATTGCTCGCTCTTCAAGGTATTTGGTAATAGCTTATATTCACTGACTAAATGTATGCATAATAGCTTATCATGATCTTCTAGTCAAGCCTTCTGTACAACATGCTTTGTAATTTACTTCATAATTTATTAAGATGAATAGCTCCATTCATTAAATTTCATTACATTATGAATAGAATTTTATGGATGATACTATATTATGAGTCACCAAAATATTTCACATATTTTACTTCACAGAGTTCTGCTCAGTAACAACTATTATCTATTTCATAAGTGTAATAAATAAAGTAAATGTCAATTAAAATATTTATCCTTAAATGAATTAGCCAAGCTCACTTCTCTCCTGGGAAAAAGAAGACTCACATTTTTCTGGTTAAAGAAAAGACAATATTTTCTCTTCCTTTTTCTTTGTTTCAAAAGATACAAATGTAATGGCCTTAGATGCATAGAATTGCAGGTTGACATGAAGGGCCAAAGAAAGTGGACACAGAGAAAGAAAAATGTTCCAAACTATGATTTCTTTCCAGCTGCTGGCAGCAGTCACTGCAAAGCCCCCATTACCATTTACTTTTCTTCTGCATGAAATGTTTTCAGATCACATCTGTAAAGAAATAAATACACTGCATTTATTAGAGGCTTTCTTTATTGTAAAATGTAACAGAAAGTATTGTTAGCCATTTCCATATGTAGCCTTGAAGCAATTTAACTCCTTTTCAAAAACACCAAGGTTAGCCAGAAATTTTCCTGTCAAATCTATAAATGAGTCCCTGCTGTTTGTAATATTTTTTCAAAGTCTTATAATAGGAAGGGAAATTGTTTGTTACCTAGAAATATCAGTAAATATTATTTCCAAATCACATTTTTTAAAAATTTTACCTTTGACCGTACATGACAAAGAGTAAGAGCTGCATTGCTGTGTTCTCACTATGAAATCTTTAAAGTTCATATTTAAAACTTTTTCTCTGGTTCTTCAGGTTGAAAAGAATGCTACAGATGGTGAGAAATTCTCCATCTCTTCCTCTCTTCACTGAAACAGGCATCTGTCTTCATTCCTCTGAAGTGGAATCATTGCACATAGTGGTGGTGGTGGCAGGAGAGAGAGAGAGAGAGAGAGAGAGAGTATGTGTGTGTGTGTGTGTGTGTCTGTGTGTGTCTGTGTGTGTCTGTGTGTGTGGTGGGCCTGCACCAGTACAGCTAAAATATTTTTCTGTGTTGCTGTCAAACAAGGAAAGGAACTGGTACTCCACTCATTCTTTATGCCCAAACAGAGGTATATGCCCCAGACAAGAGAGTAGCCATAACATTCGTCACTCTGTCCATTCTCATAGAACTGAATGACAAATCTCTCATAAAACTAGCTTAATAACAGATTAACACATGTCATGCCACTCTAACCAATAAATGCTGTGTAGGTTGCAAACAGATTTTAGCCAAAGTGTCTTTTCTCCTCTCTTGATTTAGAAAGCTTATTTAAGAGAAACCCCATAAGTAGAATTTGAATAACTGAATACTTTTCCACTAAATGATATGGATTTGTCAATCTAATAACTTGAGGGACTTACCTAAAACAGTACATTATTTAAATATTTAAAGGCCTAAAGTGAAAGCCAAATGTTTGAATGTATTCAGCAAGTTTACAGATTATTGTTAGGTATCTACATGGCTGGCTGTGTTTGTAGTCTTTACCATAGTTGCTAGGGAAGTTGTAAGGAAAGCTAATGAAGTCATGTGTGAGACCTGATACTTTATGTTAGCTGTTTTATTTTGTTAACATTTCCTAGTAATATTTAGGTTCAGTTTCTGTATTTGAGTAATATGAAAATAATGATAAATTTTATATGATCATGATGGATTTAAAAATGTTAAAACATTATCCTGTTACCCCATCTTATTACAATTTAATTTAGATTTAGAAATACCTAATCTAAACAACAAAATTGTTAATGCCTTTATTGTTGTTTATCAAGTTGGCAACATTTTCATTATAACCAAATTGTGTGTTTTGAATTGCTATATACCTTCAAGAAAATTGACAGAAATGTTGATTCTGAAATATTTTATAAATTCATTTATTCAAATTCTAATTCCTTTACCTGCAAATTGGTGGTCACTTCTGCATATGATTGAGATGAACATCTGCTGCTAGCAGAGAATTAATGAGGGTTGAGGAAAAGGTATGTATTGATTCAGTATCTTGGGATTCTGTATAAATTCAAAGTAATATTGAGCAGTATACTACATACATGAACTAGAGGAAGGTCAAAGACTTCACATTATTACAGTCTCCAGGCCAGAGAAGTTAAAATATTTTTTCCAGTTATTAGCATATTTTAAAGAGAAAAACATGTTGCTTTTTTTTTTTTTGGACATGTTGCCTTTTTGCCTTATTTTCTTCTCTTTCCTTATAAGTGTACTAAATTTTTAATCAAGACCGGCCAAATGGTATTTCCACATGGATCACATGCTTGTCCCTAGAACTTGGTAGTAGGAATGGTGTATTTGGCTCCTTAGCTAAAAGAATATCTCAGGTTAGGCCTGACACTGAAGGACACAAAGAGAATGTTACCAGGGCTCAAGAAGGTGTTGCACAAGGTACTTGAATGCACTGTTCAGAGAAGATTGCCAGAAGGTAGAAAAGGTAGAAAAGCAGGGGATTTTTTAAAAGTTATGTTTGAAAATATTTAACTTTGTAGGGTGGAGAACTTCCCTCTTTTAATCGTTTTCCCTATAGCACTTGTTATAGACCCCCTGAGAACTAGAGAACATTAATTAATAAAATTTGTTATATAATTTGAAATAGCTATTGAGCTAGTCCTATAGTGTGAAATGAGTTTAGAAATTTAGAGAGAGTAGGTGATGCGTGTGTTCAGAATACTGTTATGTAATTTGACCTTTAATATGACCTTATTTTCGGGAATATGTCATTTTGAGGAATTTTGGTTATACCTGTTAGGGATTTCCCCCTTTTTAAGCAAAGGTTATTCTAGTTTATACCAGGGGCTAATTATATTTCTCAATGCTGGGGATATATATATTTGATCATGGCCAAGAACTTTCCAGATGATACAAAGAATCCTCTTTAAAGGCATCTGTCATTGCTTTATCCAAAAGAGATGCATTTTTAGCTGGGCCCTTGGCTTAGAGTTTTACTGAATGGGGTATTTGTAAGCTGAAGCTAAGATTCTCATCTTTTGCTCCCAGTCCTCTTTCAAGATCATTGGCTGTTGGCAGAATATATCTTCTTTCCCAGCCTTTGATGAAAGCTTTACTCTTCTCTGATGATCAAGCCTATCCTTATCCAGCAATGAAAATGAGCAGATCTGAGTTCCTCTCTGCTGTATCCTCTAAGTAGAACATATGCTCTGATGTTTCATTCAGTCTAATTCACAACATCCTCACTGTATAACTTTTTTCCCTTGTATCTCCTCACTTGCCTAGAAGGTGGAGGAAAGGAAATAGAAATGTCTGTGTCTTTATTTTCTTAGTTCTTTCTCTTAAATTTTATTTCCTTGAGTCATTTCATTACTCTATGGACTCTTGATTTCTTTTTTACCCATTCAACACTCTTTCCTATTTTATTTTGGCTGTTTTTTAGTAGTCAGGAAATTAGATAATGTGTTATTTGCCACAATTAATGTGCAAAGTAATGGTAGCTTAAATCAGATAAAAGTTTATTTTTTTTTTCCTCCCATAGGGAAAAAAAGTCTAGAGAGTGGTTACTCCATGTGAGATTGTGGCTCTCCGCCCCTTAAGAACCAGACTTCTTTTACTTTTCTCCTTTGTTATTCTGAGCACTCACCTCATTATCTTAGAGTCATAGGAATAAACACAAACTCCAAGAGAGTTCCTACACAACTTCAAGGCAAGTCCTCAACAACTCCTTTGTGAATGAATACCACATGAATGAATGTGCAGAAAGACTGGGTGGCTCAGTCAGTTAAGTGGCTTCCTTTGGCTCAGGTTGAGATCCCAAGGTCCTGGGATTGAGTCCCACCTGGAGGACTCAGCGGGGAGACTGTTTCTCCCTCTGGCTGCAGCTTCCCCTGCTTATGCACACGTTCTCTCTCTCTCTCTCTCTCTCTGACAAATAAATTTCAAAAATATAAACAAAATTAATAGTTTTTTTGAAGTATTTTTTTTTTAAGATTTTGTTTATTTATTTGACAGAGAGAGACCAAGAGAGAAGGAACACAAGTACAGGGAGTTGGAGAGGGAGAGGCAGGCTTCCCACAGAGCAGGGAGCCAGATGCTGGGCTTGATCCCAAGACTCTGGGATCATGACCTGAGCTGAAGGCGCTTAACAACTGAGCCACCCAGGTGCCCCCCCTTGAAGTATTTAACTAAAATTATCATCAGATGGCATTGGAACTGGCAGGTGTCAGATTTGAAAAATACATTAACCTTAATATATTAATAAATATATTTAAAGTGTGAAACTGTCATGCTTTGTAGACTAGAAAAGAAAATATTGGTCTTTTTTGTTCAATTTGTAGTTATACTTCTAAGGTAATGATTATTTCCTGAATTTGCATTTTCTTTTAAAATTCTGGTGAATATATCAGTATCCGACAAAGATATTCTCATTAAAAGTAGATGAGAGAATATAAATTATGTGTGCCTTGTTTTTAGCTATTATCTTTTGTAGTCCTAATTTATACTTAACCACCATTATTCATAATACAAGTGGTATATATGTAAATAAAATAGTTAAAGCTAGTAGACATTGATTTTTAAATTGTCCTTTTATTTTCTAACTTGAATTTTACATTAGCATCCTATATTTTATAAACCAAAGAATAACAGCTTCGATTATTAAAAGATTTTAGTTTGGGGCGCTTGGGTGGCTCAGTGGGTTAAAGCCTCTGCCTTCAGCTCAGGTCATGATCCCAGGGTCCTGGGATCGAGCCCCGCATCGGGCTCTCTGCTCGGCGGGAAGCCTGCTTCCTCCTCTCTCTCTCTGCCTGCCTCTCTGCCTACTTGTGATCTCTGTCTGTTGAATAAATAAATAAAAATCTTAAAAAAAAAAAAAAAGATTTTAGTTTAATATAATCACTTTAAGGAAATATAAGAAAAAAACACCTTCAGATCAGACATCTTTTATGTCAATTTAAGCTATGTATTATCTGTACAATTTGTAATGATCTTTTAACTTTTTCAAGATAATATATTAAAACTCCAGTCATCATCTGAAATTGCATAATATTTAAAAAAATGGAAAAAAAGTCAGGCCTGAATGTTTTGCATTTCATACTATAATATCATTTGGAGAATAATTGTAGGAAAGGTTTTAAAAATCCTACATTTTTTCTAGAAATCTTTTAAGTTCTGTAAGTTACCAATAAACGTGACAGTAGAGATTTGTTTATTACTCCCAAGTATTTCAGGCATTTCATTTAGTATTTTGCTGTACTATGTGGACACCTTGAGAATCTGTGCATGCAGTGTTTATATTTGAGTTTTATCTCTCTTCCTTCTTATTCTGAAAATCAGAAATAAAAATAATCAGGGAAAAACAAAGACAAGAGAGAAAAAGATAAAAGACATAAAGATCAGTAAAAGATACACTGTTTGATCAAATAATGTTTTTCTATGAAAGAACTAAGAAGTATACATAAGATGCCTATTTTCTATATCCTTTATATGAAAACCTTCCTAGCTTTATAAAGAATTTGCATGATTGGAAACATTTCTTTATTCCAACAAAAGAACTCAATTCATTAAAAATGAGACATTCCTTTACTACTAAATATATTTTCTTTTATTACTCCCCCCCAACCCCCCTCTAAGGGTGCACAAGAACTCAGCAATTACAAGTGTAATGCATCACTAGTCAGTAGGTACAGTTTGAGAGAAATTTTGATAAGTTGATGTTTGAAAAAAGATACTAAAACTAAATTCATTGTGTATGTTAAACAAATTTTTAAGAAAAAATTTTCCAAGTTTTCAAGATTATATAATATACACTAAAAGATAAGAGATAACTTTTGTTTTTGAACACACTTTGAGGCATATTCCATTCAATAAAACATTGTCCCAAATTTATAGAAAACTAAAACAGATTATAACAAACTAAGTTTCAAGAAGATAATGGTTTTTAAATAGAAAATTTTTGGAAAAATGCAAGCACTTTAAAGTGCTAAAAAGTAATTGAAATTACCATAGCTACATACTAAGAATGGCATGAGAAACTCGTGTTTATGTCAAATAAAGCCCTCATGGGGCTTATTTTCTGCAATCTGCTTTGTATTCTTTAGCTGCCAAAATTTTATTTCAACAGCCAATTGGTTCTAATTGAAAGATGTCCTTAGCTTTCCATTCTAGTCTGTGGGTTAATTTAGTTTGTGATGAATCTATACAGAGCTGATCTATTCATAATCCCTTGTATTCATAACTTTGATTTGTGATTTGAGTTAAAATCTGAAATGGGAAAGGCTTCTGCACAAATTCAGTGCCTGAATGCTGTAGGAACAGCTCAGTCAAGCTTTAGCACTTGCATTTGTCATCAAAATGCCAATTATTTGATCCAATAGACAGCAAGCAGAGACAGGATAAATATTCATATGAGAAGCAAGTCTGATGAGAGTCAGTCTACAAAATAGGGCAATAAAAAATCTGCAATAGACCTTTATACAAAATCCTCTGTAGACTAATATATTCTGTAGTTCATACAAATATGAATTTTTAAACATATCAAAGATCCCTTTAACAACAAAGCCAATCAAGCCTTTTGAAGGTTTATGTTCTTTTCTTTGGTTTTAGGACTCTTTCTTACCATTTTCATTTCCATCATGTACTTTCCTTTTCATCATGTACTCTTCTATACGATTACCCTTCTAAATGTTTCTTAGAGTACTCATTTCCTCTTTTCCCCTGTCATCTCTTGTATACCATTCTTGATTTATTTGCTTGTATGCACTACAGCACAAAGCATCAAAGCTTGTTATAAATAATTATAAAGAAAATGAATGTCCCCTTAGTGCTATGAAATTTTGGTTGGAAGCCATTTTTTTGTTGTTGTTGTTGGAAGACACCCCGGTACCTTTAATGACATTTATATTCCACCCAAATATATTCTCATGTCTCTTTCTGCATATAAAATTCAGGGATTTTAAAAATTTAGATTGTTTTTAGTAATAAAGAATAGTTGTGTAGTTCTAGTCCCTAGCGGAGAAACCAGAACACTTTCTCTCTTTGAAGCCCCACTATCCCTCATCCCCAAATATTTCAGGGATTTACCAGGAACTGTCCAACCAGGACTTGTGAGCAGGTTCTCTTAACTGCCATCTACATGGCAATTTCTTTTTCTGCCTAGCTGCGGGTGTTTGGGTAGTCACAGAAAGTTACCTTCAGTGCCAGTAGTGCCTGTCAAAACAAGGGCACCATCTCCCTTTGCTTTCAAAGCCACTGATAATGTCTGTCACGTTAATGCCAGATTTCAGCTAAAACCACTTAGCTCAAAAGGCATTCACCGAAACTGCCACTACTACCAAATGTACCAGCTGAAATTGCAGGCACTGCTGTGCCAAGTTATCATAGCTTGTGGCCACTGCTTTTAGGACCAGTGTGGACCCATGTGCTATCTCTAGCTTTTATTGTTTCAGAGTAAATTGTCGTGTGCTTATACCAGGCAACACTTACTCCTGTTTGATAAAAAAAGAGCAATCCTTAAATTTCACCTTTGTTTCACAGTCTTGTAGAAGTTAGGGTTCATATTTGACATTAGTGAGGGCTAGTTGGGTGATTAACTAAAAAATGAACTTATGGGGAGGCTATGTGCTATGGTGAGTGCTGTGAAATGTGTAAGCCTAATGATTCACAGACCTGTACCCCTGGGGCAAATAATACATTATATGTTAATTTTTTAAAAAGGATATGGGGACAATTCACAGATTTTTTGAGAGGCTTGAAGTAAAGAGCTCAAGGCTACCTTTCCAAAAAATTCCAAAGCAACATTAAAAATTAATATTTAAAAAAATACTGCATCTGCTGCTAAATAGAACTAGATGCTAGAGGTTTCCATTGCTTCCACTTATATAAAAGGAGCCAAACTTTGCAGCCACTGTGGCTACAGAGAGAGACAACCAGAGATAGATATTTCCATCCCTCATCCCATGTCAGCATGTTAGTCTGATGTTACGTGTCTGATAACTGAGCTGAGGTCATGTGCCTGTGCGTCAGGTGCAAAGGAAGCTGAGAAAGTGAGTTTGTAGCATTTCTTTTAGCTTCTAGGTGTGAAAGTGTTTATTAAAGCTCCATCACCAAGACTCATCAACTTGGACTTTCCCAAGCACAAAACAGCATTTTAAAATTCTGTGGTCAAAAGAAATAATAAATAATATGTGTAAATATACATGGAACATCTTCTCTGTTGGTCTCCCTGTGTTTCAGTGCTTCATAAGATAGTACGTGAACAGATGTATTTCTACCTAGATTTGAGCAAAGTTTCCTGTTTATATGAGGAGAAGATAATCCAAGTAATAGGTTCAATACTTTGCTCAGAATTACTCATCTGTGATGTTCAATCACTATTTTTAGACCCAGCCAGGTGCCCCATATTCTTTTTTATTTAAAGTGAGTTCTTTCTCCATAGATACTAGATGTTTTTTTTTTTTTTTTTTATTCTGTCTTCTGGTATGTTACTGGCTCAACAGGACTTTATATTTATACATGACTAATAGGATGAGTGAGTGAGCCTAAGTTCACATGTGCCCTGTTACATATGATATCATGGTTTGATGATTATTTAGGCATATTCCATCACCAAAATGTGCATTGCATTGGTTGCAGGATAATTTATTGACATAAAATTTTGTGGTTTTTTTTTTCTTTATTTATATTATGTCCTTCCAGGAATGTAGTGGAGAAGAAAGTGTATGTATATATTCAGTGTGTGTGCAGAAGTTGTCACAATTTTAATAATAGCTTATTCTAAGCAGGTTTTGAGATGGAAGAAATCCTAACTGTTCTTACTCCCTAAGCCCCCCAAGTATTATTGAGTATGTAGAGATAATGCTCACAAATTTAGTTATTAACAACCAACTCAACCTATTAGTTATAGTCTTTGAAATTTAGGGGTTGCTGTGGTGAAACAATTTGATGTTTCAGAGTATTATCTTTATATTGAAAATGAGAGAGCATAGGATGAGAATCTGCAACTTAGAATAAAGAAGAGTACAGTCATTGCATTTAATCTTATTGAGCACTTTTGCCCCAGCCAGACTCCTCAGTTAACAGGAATCTTTACTTAGCTCACTTAAGTGTAAATATCCCTTGTCTATCTTAGTCGTATGCTACAAAGAACAATAATTTTTTAAACAGTTTTAGAGCTAAAAGCATTTCATGCTACCATGTTTTCTTTTGTTTTGACATTTCTTCCTATCCCAAATTTTAATCAAAGTGGATTTTTTTTTTCCTCAAAATGAAATGTATTCAACAACTATGAAGCTTTTTCTCATCATCAAACGTTAAGGGTAAAAAGAGCAAGATCAAGTGTACAGCAGGACTAAAAGTAGGGAAGACTTAAATCTAAAGTAGCCCCTCTTACATGTGAGAAGATACTGGTTGAAGAAGGAATTTGAATCCCAAAGTAATATTACAGAAAACAGAGGCATGAAGAGTTTTTTCAGAGAGTATCACTTCAGAGTACAGGTTGGGAAGTTCTATATATTCTTCCAAGAGACTAGCTTACTGCTCCTGAGTGGTATAAGTATGTATTTAAGATTTTATTTATTTGAGAGAGAGAGCATGAGCAGGGTGAGGAGCAGAGGGAGAAGCAGACTCCCCGCTGAGCAGAGATGACCTGAGCCAAAGGCAGACACTTAACCAACTGAGCCACCCAGGTGCCGCATGAGGAGTGTTATTTGTATTTATTATCCATCGATGAGGAAGCCCTTGTAGTATGAGACATGTCCTATAAGAGAAAATGCCCTGAGATTCCAGCTTCTGTACACCTTCTTCAAGGAACTTACTTTTTTTTTTTTCTTCAGCTGCCTAGATTATCTGGGATATCTGGATGTCTGAATTTCATGGTGTACCTAAAGTAAGAACATAAATGGACGTTCATAAACCATTAAGTCTAAGTATTTAAAAGTTATAATCCAAGCTAATAAAAAATACATATTTTATCTCCTATTTTGAAAAAAAAATTCTATAAAGATCTGTAAATCCAAATTATAATTTGAAATTCTTGGACTGTTGATTCCACAGCAGACATAAAGAGTGCCTGTATTCCTTCTTTTCTCACTCCTAACTCTATCCTGCTCTGCTATAGGCATTTCTGTCTACCCAGGTAAGTCCCTGTTTCAGCAGGGAATGCTGTATTCCCAGATACTTGGAGCATGAAAGTAGGAACTTCCAAATTTTGGGGCCCAGGACAGGGGCTTCTCTTCCTGAGTATTAAAGGACCACATTATTGAACATGAGATCACTCTCAGCTAGACATGATGAAGATACGGCTTAACTGAAGATAGATCAGTATTTGGTTTAAACTCTAAAAAAGATAATGAGAGCACAATATCTGTGAAGCTAGAACAAAAAGAAAGAGAGGTAAAGTGAAATTGCAGCATACTATCCTGCATTGGGATGACTGCAGAATGAGAGATTATAATGGAAGCACTAAATAGCATATTAATATTAGAGAAAGAGGCATTAGTTCAGTAGGGAAGACCTGAGAAATTATACTAGAATTTTGAAGAAAGAAAAAAAGATAAGTGAAAATATGAGACACATGGGGAACTAAGAGATACTTAAGAATATCAAATATGTGGGCGCCTGGGTGGTTCAGTTGGTTAAGCAACTGCCTTTGGCTTAGGTCACGATCCTGGAGTCCTGGGATCGAGTCCCACATCAGGCTCCCAGCTCCATGGGGAGTCTGCTTCTCCCTCTGACCTCCCCTCTCATGCTGTCTCACTCTGTCTCTCTCTCTCAAATAAATAAATAAAATCTTAAAAAAAAAAAAGAATATCAAATATGTGTAGTTATAATTATGAAGAGATATGTAGGGTTATCCAAATAGTATTTTACCTCTTCTAGAACATTGGATAAATAAAGATAATGGAGATCATCATTTCTTTTAACAAGGTTTTATTTTAATTATACGTAGTTATATCTACATCAGCAAATCCTCAGTTATGATGTAAGCTATGATGTTAGAGGTACAATGGCAGTGCATACTTTAAAAAAAAGGTCAGGATATGGCTTCAGCAATATTTTTACATGCTGTATCTTACCATATGTCAGCATTATCTTTTTGAGAGAATCTGGACACTGAACTTAGATTTTTTTAAAAAAGTTTCATAGTCATATGATAGAAAAAAATCTACCTAGCATAAAGAAATGTTTTAGAAACTATTCATTTCCTCTTAGGATATCCTACCCCCATTTTTTTTTAGTTTAATGGAGACTACTACCTATAGCCATTTTAAAATGGGCTTAGTGAATTAAAATATTTTAGTATTTGCTAAACTAATAATTTAGTTGGCAACATTAGAGCAGAAAATTTTGTTTTCTCAAAACAGAATTATATTTTTTAGGCTTTTCAAAGCTGTTCATATTTATAGCATTGGTTTTACTTCATAGGTACTTCTTTTTGAGAATTAAAAGTTTTGTAGGTGGGACGCCTGGGTGGCTCAGTGGGTTAAGCTGCTGCCTTCGGCTCGGGTCATGATCCCAGGGTCCTGGGATCAAGTCCCGCATCGGGCTCTCTGCTCGGCAGGGAGCCTGCTTCTCCCCTCCCATCTCTGCCTGCCTCTCTGCCTACTTGTGTGATCTCTGTCTATTAAATAAATAAATAAAAAATCTTAAAAAAAAAAAAAGTTTTGTAGGTATATCAACAAATTAATAAGCAAAATTCACTGGTTGAGACCCAAAGAACAAATAGTTGTATTGGCCCTCATAAATTGAAAACAGCACCAAGAAAGAATTATTAATGTTTAAAGGCAGGAATGATAATTGCTTTTAATTTGAGCACTTGATATTAAAGTCATAGAAATAGAAATAAATAAAATATATATCTAGATATAAATTTAATATGGTATAGATTATACATGTTGATGGATAAACTGTTATAGAGGAACTCAATTCAGATGATAAAATACAATTTTATTTTTATGTAAAACAAATACTAAATTTTGTAAAACTAAATACTAAATACTAAAAAGAATACTTTTTAATGGCAACTACTTTCTCTGAATCTAGGTATTTCCATAGTCATCTTATTTATTACATCTTTCCAACATATTAGAAAAGGAAACATTCATATCACAGCTATGCTTTAACCTCTGGACCTGTTTTCACATTTTCAAAATAGAATTTTCAAATAACACAAAAATAATTTTATGTTTTAAAGACTTAAAAAAATTGCCATCTTCAACGATTGAGTTACCCAATGTGAAAGAAACAAAGTACAGTATCAGTTATGTCCCAGTAGTATTTGTATACAGAGTATGGGTTTGTTTTTTGTTTTTACTTTATTTAAGCTTTATTTAAACATATGATGTAACCCCACCACCCTCACCCAACCCCTCTTCCCCCCACCCCCCTCAGTTTGTTTTATGACATTAAGAGTCTCTTTTGGTTTTTCTCCCTCCCGATCCCATCTTCTTTCATTTTTACTTTTCCTACCACCTTAACTCCCACCCCCGTTGCATCTCCACTTCCTCATATCAGGGAGATCATGTGGTAGTTGTCTTTTTTTGAGTGACATTCTTAGGTAGGGGAGAGCTCTTAATGATCAACAACAAATAAGAAAAAAAAAGTGCTAAATTTCTTTTCAAAATGTAAGTTATGCAGGGCACCTGGGTGGTTTAGTTGGAGGTTAACTGTCTGCCTTTGGCTTGGGTCATGATCCCAGGATCCTGGGATCCAGTCCCACATAGGCTCCCTCCTCAACAGGGAGCCTGCTTCTCTCTCTACCTGCTGCTCCCCCTGCTTTTGCTTTCTCTCGCTCTCTCTTTCTGACAAATGAATTAAAAATATGTATATAAGTTATGTAAATACAGTTCTTTTACTTGCTAGGAGAAGAAAAGTGTTTTGGCAGATCCTAAAACTGGGTTTTCTGAATATATAATCCCTTCTTTTTCTAACTCTACATGCATTGTACTGTCACTTTACAGTCATTTTCCTTTTACAAGACACTAGTTTGTTTAACATCACTCTGCCACAGCTGCAAATTCTGGAAGCTTTGTAGAGCTATTAAAACCAGTATCCCAGAGTTCCTGAGTTATATGTTTGATGGTATATGAACTAGATGGTAGTTGAAATATATGAACTAAAGTTGTTCACTCTTGAATTATAAGAGCCAATTCTCAGTAAGACATTGAATTTCTTTATATGTGTGTGTGTTTCACCATTATTTAGTGTGTTTAAAGAACATAATAGATCTTTATTAAAAATTTGCATTTAATTTTTTAGACACACATTACATTTGAAAAGGCACCAAGCAGTGTTGAAAAAAGCAATATAAATTTCATTTCCTGAATTTTAGAGTCTTCAAGAATATAATATAGATCACATTTTGAGCTCTTCTTTTCATTATCTTATTCATTTTCCAACATAAAATATAAATAACATCACCTGTGTCCTGTTAGTAACTATGAGTATTAATTAGCTTTAGCCAACTGAATTATGAGAAATAAGGGAGGGCAACCAAGCCTAATAGTTCCTACTATTACAGAATTCCACCACAACATTTCCAGCTGGCAGCTTGGGACACCAAGATATGGTAGGAACCTTGTCCCATTCTCACAATGAAAAATTACTTTTTAAAAACCTATTGGATTGCTGAAGTTGCAGAGCAATCAACTGACAGAAAATGTAAATAAAGATGGTACTGGCAGATAGAAAGATGTGAGAAGGGCTTCTTTTGGGGTATACTCAACTAGATAACAGTAAGAAAAGTTCAACTAGGGGTACCTGGGTGGCTCAGTCAGTTAAGGGTCTGCCTTCGGCTCAGGTCATGATCTCCTGGTCCTAGGATCAAGCCATGCATTGGGCTTCCTGTTCAGCAGGGAGTCTGCTTCTCTTTCTCTTTCCCTCTGCCCCTCCCCACTGCTTGTTCTCTCTCCCTTAAGTAAATAAAGAAAGAAAGAATAATTGGCAAGTGGTCTAAGACCAAGTGTGAGTTAGTAGGACATTATGAAATGTTTAGGAGTTTCATAAACTGTGGGAGTCCAGATCATCTTGGGAGTTCATTGTCCATAAACTCCATTGAGCACTCACGGGGAAGATCTAAAAGAAACTTAAGAAATAAGCATTGTGATGCAGGTCTATGGGAGAGGACTAGAAGTCTTACAGAAGGTGCAAGAAGTTCTGCCCGATTTTATCTTTACTTCCAAACAAGAGCCTTAAACTGTGGACAAAGGGCAATGAACACTGTTCTCCTTAGTGCATTTGTGAAGATTTATTTATTTATTTATTTATAAATTTGTGAAGATTTCATTGCATCTGAGTAGAGGGAAGAGGAGAAAAAAATAAACCTTACTCCTGGGGAATTGTGAGATAATATGTTTGGCCCCAAATTATAGTTGAGGAAAGGGTAGGAGAAACAAAAAGGCAACACTCTTAGAAAAAGTACCCTCCGACCACTGATTGCCAGGATAAAATGCTTTTAATAACAATTAACAGTAGAAAACTGCTGAGAGGGTAAGAGGAAAAGAACAGGAGCAATCAAAGAGATTATTTTTGAGGCACAATACAAAAGTCAGAAGGAAACACTCATTGCCCTGATAAACCAAATCCCACCCTAAAACAAAAGATATTTATAAACAATGGCAAAAACAAATTTAAACCCAGATCAATCCCTAAGTAGATTGACTTAAATGTCTCCCTCCACTAACTGCCTAGAAAAGCATTTCCATTTCCAAACATAAAAACTGTTTATCTCAATTTCTGCTATTCTATACAAAATGGCTGGATTTTGAAATCAAAACCAGACACAGGTAGAACACAGGGAATTTAGAATACCTATAACTGATATGGCAAATGTGCTAAAGAGAGCCACCATGCAAGCTCAGATTTGGTTTGATTCCTTCTCTTTCTGTAGTTGTATGGGTACAATTTCTTTTTGAAATGGCAGTCCCTTTCCCCGTACTCCTTTCTTCCATTGCTATTTTGATGGATCTGACCAAATGGATATTTTTAAAAGATTATTTATTTATTTATTTGACAGAGATCACAGGTAGGCAGAGAGTCAGGTAGAGAGAAAGAGAGGAGGAGGAAGTGGGCTCCCAGCAGAGGAGGAGCTTCCCCCACCCCACCCCTGCCGATGCGGAGTCGATCCCAGGACTCTGGAACCATGACTGGAGCCGGGGGCAGAGGCTTTAACCCATTGAGCCACCTGGGTGCCCCCAAATGGATATCTTTATAGAGGAAATAGAGATTTGACTACTTAAAACCTGAAAATGGCAAAGAGTCATTCCAGAACTTTAGAATACTTAAAAGAAAAAAAAAGGGGGAAATAAGATAGGAATTTATCAGAAGGACGTCATAGACAACCTGAAAGACCTCCCACTGGCCACAAATAAAAATAAAATAGGGATAGTAGTGGACTATAACCCCAAAAAACACAAGAAATATTCATTTGTCCATATTGCTATAAATAAAAAATAAATGATAGAAAAGAACATTTCTTTAAAGGAGCATTCCAATTAATGATGTAAAAGCAATAGGGAATTAGAAAATCATTAAAATACAAGAGTATTAATTGCCGCAGGCAGTATTCACCAATGAATGTTAAAATTAGTGGATAAAAGTTTAAGCAGAGTCAGAAAATTTGCATAGTTTCTAAGTATCTATCAAAATGTTTAATAATTACAAAAGGAAAAATTGGAAGTTTTACCATGGAGAAATGTGATAGACACCACTTCAGTCAAGTGATCAAGATTAACATTACCAGTAATAAATCATGATGATACTATGTACCTCCTGATAGTATGCAATGACGGCCATTCACCTCTGTGATATTTTCCCCAAAATGCATAACCTCATTCTATTAATGTAAAACACCAGATATGGAAAATTTTTGAAAAATAACCGTTCAATACTTTTCTAAAGTATCGAAGTCATGAAAGATGAGGAATGACTGAATAGCCATCACAGTTGGAGGAGACTAAGGAGACATGACAACTAAATGAAATATGAGTGGACAATATTGAAAATGTTCACTAGTAACTCAAAATTTAGAAAATAGAGTGCTAAGGGTGTTATTTTTTATTTTCTTTTGATGGGAGCCATATAGCTTTAAGGTAAAGATACATGAGATGAGGTACTTAGGTGGTGCAGTTGGTTGAGGGTCCAACTCTTGGTTTCGGCTCAGGTTGTGATCTCAGGGTTGTGACTCTGAGCCCTGCATCAGGCTCTATGCTCAGATGCAGAGTCATCTATGCTCAGATGTGGAGTCTCTCCCTCTTCCTCTGCCCCTCCTGTTTGTGCTCTCTCTTTCTCAAATAAATAAATAAATCTTTGAAAAAAAGATACGTAAGACAGGAACAGTAGACAAATAGTGATAGCTAACTCTGATTAAAAAATCATAAAACTAGGGAGGAGTCAAGATAGCGGAGAAGTAGCAGGCTGAGACGACATCAGGCAGCAGGAGATCAGCTAGATAGCCTATCAAACCATTCCAAACACCTATGAATCCAACAGGAGATCGAAGAGAAGAAAAACAACAATTCTAGAAACAGAAAATCGACCACTTTCTAAAAGGTAGGACCAGCGGAGAAATGAACCCAACGCGACGGGAAGATAGACCCCAGGGGGAGGGGTCGGCTCCCGGCAAGCGACAGAGCACAAAATCAGGACTTTTAAAAGTCTCCTCCACAGAAGGACATCGCTCCAGAGGCTAAACTGGGGTGAAGACCTCACGGGGACAATGTGGACTCAGGTCCTGCGGGGTCACAGAAGGATCGGGGGTGTCTGAGTGTCGCAGAGCTCACAGGTATTAGAGCGGGGAAGCCAGCTGCGGAGACAGAGCCGAGGTTTCCTAGTGGTCTGTGACACGGACCGGTGCTCTGTGGCACGGGCCGGTGCTCTGTGCGAGGGGTCCCCACAAGATCCAGGGAGACTCCGACCTGGGAGAGCTCAGGGATCTACGGGGTTCGGAGACTCCAGGTGGGACTCTGCCAGAGACAGAGATGCTTGGTCACAGGCTGGGTGAGCTCGGAGCGCTCCCAGAAGCCAGTGAGACGGGACTGATTACACACGATTTTCTCTGACCACGGTCTCCGGGCACGCGAGGTCTCCGGGCGCAAACGTGGGCTGGGGAGACCGGAGGGATTAAACGCTTTTCTATGAAGGCGCACTGAAGACTGGGGCCCCTAGCTCTCGGCTCCTCTGAACCGGAGATTGGGAGACCGCCATTGTCATTCCTGTCCTCCGGAACTCTATGGAAAGCATTCAGGGAACAAAAGCTCCCCAAAGCGAACCTGAGAGGATTACTTAGCCCAGCCCCTGGTAAGGGCTGTGCAACTCCGCCTGGGGCAAAGACACCTGAGAATCACTACAACAGGCCCCTCCCCCAGAAGATCAAAGAAATCCAGCCAAGACCAAGTTCACTTAACAAGGAGAACAGCGGATTCTTATCTGGACAAAATGACAAGGCGGAAAAACTCACCACAAAAAAAAGAGCAGGAGAGAGGACCGAAGGCTAGGGACCTAATCAGTACAGACATTGGTAATATGTCAGACCTGGAATTCAGGATGACGATTCTCAAGGTTCTAGCCGGGCTCGAAAAAGGCATGGAAGATATTAGAGAAACCCTGTCAGGAGAAATAAAAGCCCTTTCTGGAGAAATAAAAGAACTAAAGTCTAATCAAGTTGAAATAAAAAAAGCTATTGATGAGGTGCAATCAAAAATGGAGGCTCTTACTGCTAGGATAAATGAGGCAGAAGACAGAATTAGTGATATAGAAGACCAAATGGCAGAGAATAAAGAAGCTGACCAAAAGAGAGACAAACAACTACTGGACCACGAGGGGAGAATTCGAGAGAGAAGTGATGCCATAAGACGAAACAACATTAGAATAATTGGGATTCCAGAAGAACAAGAAAGAGAAATAGGAGCAGAAGGTATACTGGAGAGGATTATTGTAGAAAATTTCCCTAATATAGCAAGGGGAACAAGCATCAAAATCCAGGAGGCGCAGAGAACACCTCTCAAAATCAGTAGGAACCGACCCACACCCCGCCATCTAATAGTAAAATTTACAAGTCTTAGCGACAAAGAGAAAATCCTGAAAGCAGCACGGGACAAGAAGTCTGTAACGTACAATGGTAAAAATATTAGATTGGCAGGAGACTTATCCACAGAGACCTGGCAGGCCAGAAAGAACTGGCATGATATATTCAGAGCACTAAACGAGAAAAACATGCAGCCAAGAATACTTTATCCAGCTAGGTTATCATTGAAAATAGAAGGAGAGAT